>CATQJL010000326.1:12484638-12614006 GCA_958299035.1 Cylicocyclus nassatus | reverse complement strand
TAGTTTAGCCTGTCGGAAATGTAATTACACTGTCAAAAAAGCTGAAAACACTCATAAAAAATTGTGCAGTAGAATCGCGTGCGCGAAAACCCCTAATTACACGATTTTTCAGATTTTTTGAAATAAAAGTTTGTCAGATGGCATATTTCACAATAGTGCCACATGTGCCCTGGACGTTCCTACAGTAATCCCTACAGTAAACAATGAGCGATCGGTAACTCACTTGATATTGGAAATCTAAGTTGAAGCCTCTTCTAAAGAATAGTACTTGAATGGCGGAAGACACAATGGGAAGAGAGATATTAACGATTGAAAAGTGTGTACTTACCTTTGGGACACCCTATATGTATCTGCGAGTCATTCGTAACCTAATATGTGAGTCTTCACGCTATTAGCAACACCTCGGTGAAACCTTTTCTAATCTAAAAAAAGCGTAGGAATGTGTACTACTAGAGGATGCATATCCAACCAAATCAAAGAGACGAAGAAACAAAGACGAATCACTGGAAATGAGCAGTTTCTAATCTGCTTCAAGTAGCGCCCACAATAAGCAATGCGCAGATAAAGTTACAAATGACTTGACGATACTGCATAACACCTGCGACTTTGCATAATTTATTACTGTAAACTTGCAAATGCATACTCCAGTGCATACTTTTCCCACTAATTAGATACAGCTTGTTGTTCGTATTAGAAATTCATCTTTTTTTTAACGGTTTCTTTCAAAAGAATTAATGCTATGAAGCATCAAGCGAAAGAATAGTTGGATGCATTTGACAGATTTGACAAAGGGGATACGATGACATATTGAGGCATGCATACAGATAAAAATCAATGTGAGATACTTCAAAACTGCACTAGCCTTGAATTATGCAGATTCTCTACACAGGGGACAGAATTAGAGATGATACTAGAAATGGCAGAAAAGGTCTTGGATATCGGCTTCTGACAAAATTTTGACAGCAATGTGAGTAAAGAAAAATTGCTTTTTTTGACAGAAGCAAGCAACAATTTATTTCTAACAAGCGCACTTTGTAAGCGCACTCATTACCTGCGAGTTACTGCAATTAAGCAAACTGAGATGCGAAAAATTTCGTCTGAACTCGTATTCCAACCCGCTTGAACTCCATGTCACTTCAATACGCTCAGTTACATAGTAACAATTTATATACATTCATACATGAACACTCTTGTAAGATTCGAGCTTAGAAATCAAAGAGAACGCAAAGGAAGAAAATCAAATTCTGCCCACATTAATTTTAGTCCCCGCCTATGACGAAAAATGGGACAAACCAGATCCCATGGTACATAACGAAAATGCAAACACACATTAATGTGCATCCTTGTACAAAGAACAGATTTTTAGGAGTAGGAGAAGGAATATGCTATTCCTAGCATGAAGATGCTCAAGAACCTACTGACCTAATAATAACTGAAATGACAATAATAATGGCAAGGAAACAAAAACGTCCGAAATGCTGAACAACTGCTGGGGACATTAAGCGCATGGTGTTTCAGAGTTATTATTGTGCGGCAGGCATATATCACTTTTGTTATGAAGAAACTACGGTAAGTAAAATAGATGAATTGAGCTCTTCCGAGTCACTGGTTTAAGATGAAGCAGAGTCCGAAGTCAAGCTCAATCGTAGTGCTGAACTCTTCCGTATTGCTGAAGAGATATATCACAGTTAAAAATGTAAGCACCGCGAAGCATATTTGAAGCGTCGACAGACTTTCAGATTAATCGAAAAGGAACCGTAATACTGCGAGGAGTTAAAAGTGAACATTACGCAATACTGTACGGAATAACTTGAACGTCCTAATATTTTATTGTTTGGATAGTAAAAGGTGTCTGAAGGACACTTTATTGCACGAGCGACAATGTCGGCTACAGTGGTGAGTAACAGAAAACCGATGAGAAATCAAATGCTCAGCTTTCTGCTAAGACACATGAGAGCAAATTGGAAACATAAAAATGAAGAGAGACGTTCAAGCACATGTCAAAAGGCAGCACCCCCGACAAAGTCATGCGTATTGAATTTCACAGCGTTGCAGTAGAAGACCCTCCAAATGATATCAGTGAAAGTTTGGAGCGAAAAAGCGCATGTGGAAAGCCTAAAATCCGCTCCAAATGTCTTGCGAACCCCGCCTCTCATTCCAGACCCCGCCCACTCACACGTAATTTTGGGCGAAAGCTGACCTAAAGAGGTTCGAACAAAGTTCATATTAGCAGTTCCATCCGCTGACAAACCCAGATATTTCAGCATGACAAAAAGGCTTCGAGAATGTAAAGAATCCTAGAAGCAAAATTTTATCGATGCACTGCCTTTGGGCGTTCAAATGTTTAAGCACTCTTTTGAAGGATTATCTCGCCGTCACAGAGAGTAGAAGAAGTGCAGATGAAAATCAACAGGTAAAGAAGAAAACTCAAGTAAGAACGGACTTAGCTAGACGACAACAATTTTTCTTTCGAAAACAAATTACTCGAAGATCAAATAAATAGAAAGAGCTAAATTTAGAGGAAATTGCTCTCTACTCTGCTCGCCCACGTCTTCAGGTGTCAGACCTCGGATTAACGAGTCTGATCGGTTTTCACCTCGCCCTCCCTCCCCCTTCTGCAACAGATATCATGGGGCCCTTGCCAGCCCCTCACAATCGATGATAATGCCGGCTGCGTCACCATGACGTGCTTCCGAAACACTACGGATCGAGGCGCGTCTGGCTCCGCTGTTCCCTCCGTCTATTCGTCGAAGAATGTCGTTCACCGTCCAAATAACAATCTATTGCTGCCATTATCTATTTTGGCAGAACGCCGTTACATTTCTCGCATAAATCTTGCAAAAAAATTCTCAAAAAATTGATCCAGAAATGAATTTTCGTCTAGACTATATATAATATATGTTGTATGTATTACACCGCTTTTTTATTACACACTAAAAATTTCAAATCAAATCAGTATTGCAAAAGTTTGGTATCAGCTAATTTGAGTCTTTTAGCTTAGAATTATGAATAAATTACAGAACGTAACATAAAAAAGGATAGGTCGTAACGCACAATTAAAACCAAAAACAAATTCTCGTGTTTATTGTTTTCATTTTTTCACTTGTTTGTCTTTTTTTCATTCTATTAGGTTGATGCAAAAGTTCTTTCGCACCAAATTCAAAAATTCATAACTTGTTGAATTTTCAAAGAATCTGCAAGGTCTAAATTTTATATAGGAGAGGAACTCATGGTCTTTGCATAGGTACCTGAATTGCTCGCTAACATTTACAATGAAGGAGATAGAAGAGCAAAGCCAAAATCACTCAAAATTTGACTTTTTCGTGTAGGGTCATAAAAAAATAAACAAAAAACTTACAACAAAAATCGGAGCAGTCGGTTTTGTAGGTCATTTCACCAGCTCTTTCTAAGGGTGCAAAGTTTGTGCCGATTGACCGTCTCTTGGAAAGTTATGATTTTCGAGCAAGCAATACAAAAGGGCGAATTTGATTTATTTTGGCATTTTTCAGGAAAATCATAACTTTTCATAGAGAAGCTCAATCGGCGCAAGCTTTGCACCGTTAGAAAGAGCTGGTGAGATAACCTACAATACCGAATGCTCCGATTTTTGTTGTAAGTTTCCGATTTTTTATGACCTTACACGAAAAATTCAGATTTTGAGTGATTTTGGTTTTGCGCTTTTACCTCCTTCATTTGTACTCGTTAACGAACACTTCAGGTACATGTGCAAAGAGCATAAGTTTCTCTCTTAAACAAAATTTAGATCTTGCAGATTCGTTGCGAATTCAACAAGTTATGAATTTTTGAATTTGGTGCGAAAGAACTTTTGCATCAACCTAATATTTTCAAAAACCAATCGGAAATATACGATGTGTGTACTTTCCTTTATCAGTTTGAACCGCAGCGAAAAAAACTGTTTTTGCTTTTAGAAATCTGTATAATAAAGTGAAATAGACAAATTTGTCAAACTGGAAGGTTACGGGTTACAAGTTTCTTTGGTGCAAAACCGACGACAGATTAACACCTTGAGTGGTAAGTTTTCTTATTCTTCAGCGATCCCTGCTCCTCAGCGATTGTTAATTTGTAAGTTGCACACACCCACTGACAATCCGCTCTCCTAATGATACATTATAACGAGAACCTTTTGAAATGTGAGAACTTATTCACGAAATTCTCAGGGAAGCACTGGTCAGTTCATCGTTCATTCGAACAAACGCGCATGTGCTCAGCGCTTTTTCCCACTCGCAAACCAAATTCTCACGGTCTCAGCGCGCTGCACCAAGATCAGCGCTAATCAAGTCATTCGAGATGTTTGAAAAAAATTCATATAAATGTAAAGTTGAAGATTTAGAAGCAAACGTATGTTTCCCAAAATAAACCAGCCAAAAGGATCATGGAAGTCGACTTTCTAGCTTCAATACTAACTAGCCCCACTACCCTTGGCGGCTTTTCATGACCCATAGGACCTGTAAATGGAACAGTGCTTTAATGCACCACTAATAGAACATATCATTTGGTTCCATTTCACTGCCAAAAACAGAGTGCTTGGTTAGAGTTAAGTAGGGGCTCCGTTAAAGCAGATTGTGAAGCAGCTATAACATAGAGAGAGAAGAAAAAAAGGGAGTGGAGTGACTTCGAGTAGGATGTCAAGGCAAGATTGACAAAACCTATCGAATGCAATCAAATACAAAAGCAATACTACAGCACAGAAACATACGAGCATTGAAACTTAGCGAGCAGTTCTTTCGAATAATACAATTGTTTTAAAATACAAAAAAGTTGTTGGGTAGAAGCAAAAGGCGAGCCCTAGAACGTGGATGGTAATGATATCTGCATATTATATGTAGCTTATAGGAATTAGGGGAATAAGTTGAGAAAAAGCTGGTTGACTAACTCTATTTGTTTAGTATCCGATTACTTGATCACTAAACTGAATCATAGGAGGCGACGAGAAACGAATGCAGGAATTGGAATTTCTACGTTGGTACTAAGAAACCGTTTCTTCTACTATTCTGACAAGAAGACGCATCCTATAGTTGAAATTCCAATCCGCTTAGAAGATTTTTGCTGTAAATTCCTCGAATTCAGGCATGCATCAAAAGCTTAGTTGCCGATTGCCGGCAGTCTTGCATCTGTCTAGACTATTACGCAAAATTTAGGAATAAAAAAAAGAAGATAGGAAGAGTAGCAGTTTGCAAAACTCAATACTCAGCTATAGCACACGTGCTGAGTCAGCGATTCAGCAAGGTGATGTAATTATTGGCAATTCTCCATGGAAGAATAGAATAGAAAAAACACACTTCAGTACGTTTCGCAACATGCATTTCATCACAAAGTTACTTACGAGATCAAGATTTCAAGCATTTGTGGTGAGTAAGCAAATTTCATAGATTAAGCAAATAATCTGAAATCCTTCCATTTTCATTTTCGTTCGACAATTTTATATTCTTTGCAAAAAAGATACTTCGATCCGAAAGTGTTGATAAGAGTGAAGAGCCCATCGCATTGATTTTAGCATATAGAATCGGAAAACAATAAACTCAGCCTGTAGGAATTTTCGGTGAGAAATAAATCCTTATGATGTCAAAAAGAAACAGACATTGAGTTTTATGAATACCTAGATTCTTCATAAGTGAATCAGAGTATTTCAACCAAACAGGGAGTATAAAGGTAAACAAGTTCCAAATAATCATTATACCAGAAACTGGAGAAGATTACAAGTGGTCACTTATAAGCCGTTAATCCTACTGATAAGACACTTCGACAGCTTTTTTCGCCGAATCACTTCTTTTTCAACACCTCGTGGCAAAGAGGCTGAGAAGCGATTATCACTGCAATATACAAACTCACCAAACTTTTTTCTAAGAAAAGATGCTGATAAGGGTTGCCTGGAATGCAAATAATGAATCACTATTCTATAAAAACTCTGTCGTCACAGGAAGTGATTCTGATGAAAGCTAGTTTGGATTTCAAGTATTTCTCAGCTGAGGTTCAAAAAAATTCCTGCGAGACTTCAGCAATGAGTAACTTGTCGCATTTTTGCGGAGTGAAATGAAGCGATAGTTGTTGAAGCAGCAAGTTCTTTACCGAATAACCTACAGGAAAAGAAGAAAGAGAAATATTTTCCAGCTCCAGTTCATCGGAAACATCAATGTGTGCGGCGAACTAGTGTGAATTGTTAATGATGAGAGCAATAAAAGACGAAACAGTGGAACTCGAGCAACAATGTAAAGAAAATCGAAACCAACATGTCATAGAGAAGCTGCTGCAAACCTCGACTTTCATGCTGATTATAAGATGGAGCCATATAGATGACATATATGATACGGAACAAACTCTGCAAGTATTATGAGGAATAATTTTCGAAAAGCATTGCTTTCAGAGTTCTCCTCACATTATTAAAAAATGAGAATTTTCTAGGACGGAAGAATACCTTGCTGTAACGCGACGTCCTGCCGTTAGTACTGAAGTCATACAAAAACTTGCATTGGAATGTTCTGAGACATTAAAAAAGACGGAATGCACAATTATTCATTCAGCAGACGTAGAATGAAATTGATGGGCCATAAAAGCGGCCAGACGAAAAGTATGATGCCGTCAGAGGTAAAATGGTACGTAATTTTCTTATATTGCCAACAAGAAAGCTTGAGCAGCATACGTTTTCTCGAGAGTCATTCACAGAAATGGAACTTCCTACGATTAAGAACGAGTTTTAGATCATCGAAATGAAAATTCTAGAAGTTAAAAATCACTGGCGATCCCAAGAAATATCCTTCTGTTGGAAAGAAGTACAGGTATACACTAACACTGTTTGATATGATGATCATATGATCTTCTCCTTGGAATTATCTTGTGGTTCACCTGACAGAGCATAAAGTTCAATAAGAAGGATGGCTCACTATCTTGAAGATGGGCAGATAGGGTAAGACATAGTGCAAACAGACTGTCGAGCCCAGCGTGCATAAAATTCTCAAATGCAAACTGCATAAGCTTCGATGCAGTTTATGCATATTAAATGACAATAGAATTAATTCAAAGCTAAGTTGAAGTTTACATTTTTTATTCTATCTTTTATCTTAAAATATATTCAAGGTGCACCAAGAAAGAATGAGCACTGAAAAAGAAATTTCGGGAACACAAAAGATCAGCGCCAGACCTCGAGCTGAGGAAGATAAAGAAATATGTGAATGGAGAACAAAACACGAAGCCTTGGATAATGACATGGATATCCGCTTGCTAAAGCTAACAAGGTTGAAAGAATGAACTTTGTCAAGAAAATAGCCTCAAGGACCTTGCTTCCTCTATAATTTATGATGACCCCATTTTCGGGCGTTAGCGAGCCCTTTAGTGAAAGCTAGCAAAATCCCCCGAATTAAATAGTCTTCGTGATACAAAAATAAAATTATTGTTCCGATACTGTACAACATGAGGATCATTGTTGGACGCTGTACAAGCCATGCGTGAATGTCTTGTACTATGACGATTTCCGAAGACATGAGAAACACAAAAACTCCGTCGACGATTATATGTGTATGTGGAGAGAGTGATTTCTTTTACAGCTTTAGTCTTTCTATTCCCTCGCTTAAAACACTGAAGAGAAATAGAAAAGGTTCTCAACTGGCTGTTGAGTTTCGTGCCAGAGAAAGTACTCAAGTTTTTGCAGTAGGACTAGAAAGGCGTAAAGTGGCTAAAATTGGAAAGCTATGGCTATTGAAGGAATCTTGTCCACTAGATTGGTTGTGAAAGAGCTTGTTTCATTGATTCATGAGCTGAGGATTCCAGAAAATCCAAAGCACTAATAGTCTGTATGAATATTCTGATTCTGGAATCCCTAGCTGCTTATAAAAACGGTGCATGAACCCAAAGTGCAAATGAAGAAGGATATGTGCTCTGGGACTTATGTGGTAATACATGCTGGAAGAAAAACGAACAGCGCCTGAAGCAGAGTGGAAAATATACAGCTGTCCGTTGGATAAACATTCAATCTTATACCCTTTAGAGAATGATGGTTTTTGGTGCGTATTCGCGCAATTTTCACTCCATTCCGCTTATATTTGAACATCACGGAGCAGATTGATCCCTCACACAATATAGGACGAATATTGCTGAGTATACATTGTGAAATACAGGAATTCCCAAACAGCTGCTCCGTTAGAGGATCAAGGACATGGAGAGAGTAGTCCAAAAAATTTTTTCTCAGAGATAGGGTATAGTTGAGATTGTGTTCGCGAAACTAATTAGACAGGAATGCCGCATATATGAAAAGCACAACGATTCATAGCGATGCCTAGAAAGAAAGGTTCTAATTATAAAATCGATCAAGCATGTCGATGAAGCATAAGACTGGCATCGTTTCCAGCATTTCTTCTCTGCAACAGATTGAGTCCGACATCTAACGGCTGAAGGGCAGCGGAATGTACCTCGTTGTCAACATTCCGCGTGGCGAAAATATTGGCACTGAGAAATGGGTCGAAAAGAGAATGAGGGCTGAGGAAGAGAGGACATAATTATAGACGGAAAAACCTGTCGTCTCAAAAAACGCGTCGGATCGCTTTTATTGCGAGTGGAAGAAGAAGCAGCGACGTCTCCCACTAGGCGGCTATAATTCGCAATGTAAATAAAGGAGAGATCATCCTGTCGACCCCACGCATAATCTTTATATTTTGCATCTACAAGACAAATATATCTTGTTTTTTGTCGTGGGAAGAAGAAAAGTTTGTTATCAAAAACTTCAATTTGGCAAACTATCTACGTACGCGGAAAGGGCGAAGAACAAAAGTGAAAACACTAGCTGCAAACTTTTTGCTAGCTTCATTTCCAGTGTCAAAGAGGGTTGCACCCAAGGGATGCAGTCTCAAATCTACCATATCGTTCAGAGACGGTGACTCAACGCAATTTTATTATTGGGCAAACAGTCGCGACCCTTTCCTGCACTATAAGTACCATTTGTATACACACTTTATTGGAGGGACACCAAGGACGAAGGCTGTCCGCTTCGAAACGCTTTTTCTCGATGTGACCATGTTCTTGTATAGTTTTAACAAACATGCTAGTGATTTGACGGAACTTGAGGGTGGAACTTGGGACAAATAACAGCGAATTCGTCCGGGAACACAAAGAAAAAACAAATAAAAGCGAGGAATTTTTTGCGATGTTTTTATTCGAGCGGGAAGGTTATTTGAGCGTGCTCAAAGCAGGTGCAGTGCCAGTGGCGACCTCAACCGCCCGATTACTCGGACGGGTCAAAGATGGCCGTCGTCTGTTCGATGCACGGCTGCTCTGAAAGCTGCGCTCAAATGTGCTGATTCAATGTTTGCTTTTACGAGAAATGGCAGTCGGAGATGTTTTTCGCCCAATTTATGTTACTCTGTGCTATTCTTAGAAAAAGAAAGCGAATATTTGAGACTATAGCGCAACATGCTCTAAGTGCACGTGTTTGAAACGGCATATGTTCGCTTGCAATGTGTAGTACAAAGAATGAAAGAGAAAGAAATGTTTATGACGAGACCTTATGGCATTATTAAACCGCACGAGTATACATCAGTAGCTTCAGCACAAACGAAACAACCTCGCGGCTTTTGCAGGGAATGTCCACATGTTTTGAAAACAGATTTGCGAGTATGTTAAAAAAAACTTCCGCACCACTTTACTAAGCAAGTAAACAAATAAGAAGAGCCCCACTGAAGTCAGAATCAATATCTGCAAGAAATAGCACCGTCAATAACCATTTTGCTCATCATATAAAAAAAAATTTTGCGTTCTCCTCGAATCTCTCAAATACTTCTAAATGGAGTTATCTTCTAACAATAGGCTTATCAGCGAAACTGTGAAGACAGGAGCAAAAATGTTCTTGAGTCAGACGGTAACGAGTCATTTCTGCAAATAACAATTTCTTCGTTCCTTGCGAAGTGCCAACTCATTTTAGATCTTTCAATAAAAATGCACATTTCGCTCAAGCGTCTGACACACCGTTCCAAAAAAAGCGTGGCCAAGTTCGAGTTCAGAAATGAGTTTCTGCAAATTTGAAAAAAGGAAAAGAAAGAAAGAAAGAGTAAGGAATCAATACTGTTGTCATAGGCTGAGATAAAGGGTTTCGGAACAGTTCGAGCAAAACACTGCCTGGAGGTGGGTGGCAATGTCAAACAGCTGAGCTGCGACCTCATAACACCTCAAGCGAAACCGCGCACTGGCGATGTGTGCATGCGAAAGGGACAAAGACACAAAGAGCAATAAACTCATAGCCGTTGACTAAATGGTTTGTACAGCAGAAATACAAGAACTTCGAAGCATTTATATTGGACTGGTTAACGCTGAATCTTGCAGGTGTACATAAGTATCAGAATAGAAGAAATTCGTCCTGAGAGTTTCGAATATTCTCTACAACACTTCATACTTCTGTAACATAGGTTGTTCGTATTGATGGCACAAAACTGAATGAAAAAAGTTCAAATATCAAATTTTTCGTAGAAAGGTTCGACCAACACGAACTGCTCACAGATAGAAAAACCGCTAAACCAAAAGCGAAATTAAAATGCATTAGTAAACGTTTTAATAATTGTAGCAAGCAAATTTCGGAACACCACTTTTTAAATTTCTTGAGGGCTTTCTATATAGAAATCAATCACTAACGCAGAAAACTTGTGATTTTCAATGGAAAATCCAAGCTTTCAAATAAGCGTCACATCTTCAAGATTTTAGGTTACCCAATTAAGCTAAATATCTTATTGTCAAACAAGTACAATAATATTTTTGGCCAATTTCGATCGATTATTTTTACGAATCTGTGTTTCACTGATTGAGACGGAAGGCAGAAAACGATTACGTTTATTAAATGATTTATTCTATACGAGCATGTTTGACAGGTAAATCTTGGGTGGTGTAAAATGGCAGTTTCTTCCCAACTATTTAACACGTCGTTCAGAAAGATTTCGCATTTTTTGACCAAGCGCAATCCCTGAGGATCAAGATTTATAGATGACATAAGTTTAATATAACAGTTTGATGTAACTTTCATTCTCCTTCTGCAGATTGTGTCGGCAAGTCGAAAATTCCAAACATTATCCTGAGAACAGGATGAGTTTTTGCCGCTACTACCCAACCAATAATCAAGTGCTTTTAAAACTTTCATTTCAAACCTTCAGCGAAGTTGAGACAACCCAAAGACAGGGGCCGACCTAATAGTATACACCACTGTTCCTCAAGATTGTGATATAACTTCCGATTTTTAAAAATATTCTTTCCCAAAATATTTTGAAGTTTCAGCACCAACTTGGCCAGGTTGTACTTAACATCTGCTCACATTTTCAAAAGCCAATCAAGCTTGGCAATCCTGAGTTTGTGTTTTGACAATAATCAAGCGTAGAACGTTATTGTGGAAACTTCAAGCACTGAACTGCGATCATCTATTAGCTTCTAAAAAAAATGATTTTGCAGAATCAACGCGTGCTGATGGAAAACATGCAATAAGCCCCTTGTTCTTCTGATCCTCTATGCCATTGTAGCTTGGATGTCTTCGCGAGGCCTACAAACAATTGAGAAGATTGCGGAACATGTCTATGGCAAAAATCATGAGCTGCAAATTTTGGTGATTAAGAAGAAGTGGGTCAAGTTGCAACGTGAACATAGCCATTTGAAGGAAGATAATTGCATGAATTTGAAAAGTTTCAGATTTTTTGTCCTGAGGGGTGTGGTGTTTCCCCGAGGAAGGCGAAAATCTGGAACGTGCGAATATAATGGTGGGATATAAAAGGTTTACCACTCTAACTAAATCTGTAAACTACGAAGCATCCATGACTACTAGCCTGAGGACGGCTGTCAGCGCAGAAACTACAAGCACTTTACAGAGAGATGTTCAATGAATTTTGTAACTTTATTCTGCGGACTGAATGAGATGGCTTTTTCTTTGTTTTTATGCATAGTATTCAAGACCTAACATCCTACGCCGTTATACCTTGTTAGCCATTTGTGCGCATCACAGATCAAGCACTCTCACTAATAAATGTCTAAATAGATGCAACAACTGACTAGCGCGTGCTTGCAAAAAGCTATGGCAACGTGATGAGAAATTCAAGACAAGAAATCTCGAGAAAAATTACAATAGAACAAGATACGAGGATGTTTCTCTACTACAGCAACAGAAGTATCAAGCAAGAGTATGACAGCGCGGTGGTTTTAACTACGCCTTAACTTTCAAGCTTCCATGATTAAATCTGTGAGCTGCAGCGCAGGTTTTCTTAACTTTCAACGTTCATTGTACAGTTACAGTGCTAGAGGCATGCGTTGAACCATATTCAACGTTTCTCATATTCAAATGATTTCAAAATTCTAATTTTGTCTTGTCTCAACAGTTTTTTGGGGCTAAAATCAAAATTAGTAGAGTAGTGCTAATCAACATAGAGCTTCACATTCTAAATGATCCAAATTCCTCTTCATTGCTGTAGGAGCAAAGACAAACGTCAGCACAACAACGCCGTGGAAACTTAGCAAATTAGCAGAGTACCCATTTGACATGGAGTTTCCAAAATCAAGCCCCTCTGCCATTATGTAAGACAGTTATGAGTTTGTGAGAATGTGTAAATGGTGTAATCGAACATCAAGGAAAGACCAAGTTGCTGTTCTAGTTATCACTGGCATAACCTTTGAAGGAGATCTTGTCGTGAGTTATTGTCATTTTCAAAATAAGCCTAAACTAGCCTAATATATACAGGGTGTCCCAAAAAAAACGTATCGAACGTTTGATCTCTAATAACTTCCCTATATGGAAAGCTTTCGCGGATCTCAGAGTGTCATACGGTAGAGCTGGGTTCAACTTAGATTCACAGTTTAGAGTAAATCACTGATTTTTCTTAGTCACTGTGGGATTATGGTGGGAATTTTCGACTAATTTTAAGCTTCTGGCAGGCGAGAACTGCTTCTTAAAAAATCCAACAAAAACCGAAGGACTTTAAACTGAGGTTTTCGGGGATGCTGAATCTAATTGCAAAGTTTTCCGCTACCGTACTCTTCATCTTCCTATAATACGAGCACTGTAACGTGAATTTTTGTTTTTTTTCCCAAAATTACTAAAGGAGGCGAGGAGGTGGAGGTGAGTGGCTTGGTCCTACGAATAGATCGGTTCAGTTATCGTTGATAGCAACGCTTTTGCATTTTCCTTGAGCAAACGTTTTTGGTTCAAAAAAGCCATATACTGACGATTACGATGGTCATTGTTGCTTAGCTATGTTTTAATATTCTCTATCGTCAAAAATGAGCGAAATGATCTGTTGTGATTATCATTACCTACCAGTATATGGCTTCCTCGAATGATAAACTTGTGTCATACGGTAAAGACATTGCTGGCAACATGAATGGAAAGCTAGTCGGTTGTGCCCAACCACTCACCTATACAACATAGGAAAAGCCAATTCTCGGAGGAAAAATAGGCCCATGGCTTCTTTGAAAGGAAAGCTCCAAAGATAGCAAAAGTGGATTTGAGATCAGCGCTTCTAGAGCTTATAGATCGATTCCTATGTGACTCTTATAGATCGCTTCCTATGTGACTATCTCGATTGAATAACATTCCCTTGTGAGTGGTTTCGTGTCGTTTAGGACTGAAGCTTAACGCAATTGAATAACTTCTTTCAGAGGAACGCTTTGCATGTAGTGAAGTGGATTCGAGATCAGCGCTCCAGCGGTTACGTTCCAACAATACACATCAATTTTCATATGGCCATTTCGATCAAGTACACTTGTTATGTCGGAAGCTTTTGCCCTAATCAGCAAGAACCAAGACCAGTAGGTAATGCCTTAGAACTCTAAATCAAGTTGGACCTAGCGCCAGGGTACCAGATGATCTGCATAATATTCAGACAGCGTTATTAACAACTGAAATCTTTGCGCATTTTTCAATTCGTCTTGTACTGTAACTAGCGGACTGGATGCGCGTAGATGCGTCTTATTTATAATAGTTCTATTCTTTGAAAAACGGTTGGAATCCACAAATGTGTTAGCTTTGTGAAATTTCTCAATTTTTGTGGTGGCGTTAATACTTGTCCTGAGACGTACTTTGCGCTCCACAATAGTGTGATAGGCCTTTGAAAATTTCTCTTTCACCTTTCTCGTAGGTTTTTTTTTTCAATGGTTTATTCCATAGTTTGTAGTCCTGTTATAAACAGTTTTTCAAATGAATGGAATATTAATTGAGATTTTGAAGAACTGCAAAATTCAGCGTTTTCCTTAGCCTGGATTGAGCCAAAATCAAGCAATTTTTTTTTGCTCTAAGCCCTGCTGAAAAGCGCATTATTTTTCCTATCACAGTTGTATTGAAAAGGCAAATACCTTGAAGACAGCATAATCAGAATGATTGCGTGCATTCTGAAGAAACTGCAGAAAAGATAAAAGTCCTGCATCAAAGCAAATAAGTTTTTATGGTCGCCAAGCCTCGTGCAACTTGGCTTTGGCTATCAGACAGCCAAGCGTTTGACATTTGAATCGTTTGGTACATAGTTATATTTTAAGTGGACCGTCCTGTACATATATTCTAATGTATAAAACTGAAGGTGTGTGTGTGTGTGTGTGTGTGTGTGTGTGTGTGTGTGTGTGTGTGTGTCGCAAAATTTCATTTCTGGACCGATCCGGACCCAACTTTGCACACATACACTTCTGGGCGGGGCGGGTGCCATGGGCTACTTTCGTCATCAATCGATATCGATTTTATCGATTTTTTGCAAAGTTTGAGCTACGGGGCTGGGGGTTCGCTCAAGGGGAGGGGGGTAAGTGAGTCATGCTGATTGGAAATATAATATTGACAGGGCGGACCAGCTTGTAGGTTCAATATTCGTCAACTTTGTGGAGCAAAAACATCTTAGGCAACATCCGCTCTCTAACAAGAGGTCCGAGTGTTGAGCGTCAATTGCTCCACTACAGTAGATTCGGTAATGAATATGTAAAAATGCGACAAGGCAAGGCATCCGACGCCTTCCCTACATAGTTTTATCACCTCTCTGAGACCTAGCTTTTACTTTTTGTAACTCCAACGGTCGATTTTCGCTGAATAGCGTCTCATCTTGTTTTCTTTTAACTACAATACTGTCACTGTCTTTGATGGAGCATGCCTGCCACAAACTCTCGTGTATACCTCACCGATCCTGTTGATCATTAGTTTTCTTGAGCGAAGGGGTTTAAAGTCCGAAGCGGATGTGGTAGGCGTCTCGATTTTGCTGCATCTTGACGACATACTTCGAGCAGGACCTAATAAAAGACATTGGGGCTACAGGTGGGAAGTTCAATATTAACTAGAAAAGTTAGCGAAAATTGAAGTACTTAGAAATTTGCAAGCGAGATGAGATTTACCGATGGTCTCATCTGAAGCTATGTTCTCACGCGGTTTTCCCACTCCCTGTTTGAGAAAGATAATAATTGCGAAATCTTTACATGAGTACTCTTAGGGTAACTTCCAGTTTTTTTTATACGAATTGATATAATTGTCTTCTGTCGGATCCAATTTGTATTGTAAAAACAGATCTTCATGAAAAAAAAAATGGAAAAAAATTCAGATTTGCGAGAACTCTCGTATTCAACAAATCAAGCATATGTTATTGCAGGTTGGTAAGTACTGCCCTATTGCAAAGTTTTGGAAAAAAAATGTTAACTCACAAAGCCATCTGCAAAGGAAAGTACAAAAAGTAACAAAAGGCCGACTATCCACTTAGAAGAAATATCTGGCGGGATTCGTTGAGAATCTCGAAGTTGTTCAGATTAAGCAGTTTGGAAGATTCAGTCTCGTGCACCTCCGAGCTTCTAAAATAGCAAACATGCTAGAACTCATGGTCTACATGGGAATCTTTGATCGTTCAGTAGCTTGATCAAGCTCTTGTCCCGTCTAAACAAAAAGTACAAAAACCGTCTGCCATCAGAATTTGGTGCTCCTGCACTCGCTTTTCACCATGGTTTGTGACGACCATCCAGAATCTAGCTGGTTTTCCTGGACTTTCAGAAGTTTGATGAAAACAAGTTCCTGGCTTCTATAAACACAAATTTCTCTGTATGCATTACATGGATCTACGGTGAACTCTGGATTCCGTTCACTTGAACGTCTCTTTGATCAGATAACAGTTGTCAGAAACCATCTCTTCAGAACAAGCTCTATGTAGTATCTCAAATTTTGCAGCTTTTTGGATTGTCAAATTTTCATTCTCCAAGAGTGAATCTGTGAAAATGCAGGCATATTCATAATCTGAACATTCATTCTGATTAGCTTCTGAGACCAAACAAATCCCTAAAATTAGCATTCGTGCTTTCTGAAAAGAAAGAATGATGGATCAAAGAGTTCACAGAACTTTGTGCTGAGTTGTTCTCAGTGTATGATTCAATCTTCAATAACAGCAAAATTTTAGGAACAGAATTTTGATTTCTTTGTTTTTTGTGAAACATTCAGATCACTGCGATCATAAACAATATTTTCTACAAAAGCTGTTGCCACCATCAAACATCGTCTTGTCAATTTGTGTGGGAGCCTCCTGCGTGGTGGCATTAGTTCCCACGTCTATGAAGTTTCTTCTAGTGACACTACACTACTACATATGTGCGAAAATACCTAAAGTTGTGATAGTCCTTTCCTTTTATAAGTTGGTTCAGCGAAGAAAATTATTGGAACTGTTTTGTTTTTATTGTCATGTTTAATCGCACCTAATGGTATCCCAAATGCTTGTAGCCACTGTTTGATTGTTGTTGCTCTTTTGCCTTGAGGTCCTTCGCGGATCTATGTATGTTTATAGTTCTGTAGAGCTGGTTTCAATTCAGATTCACATCACAGGAAGGACCATACTCTCCTTGTTACTGTAGGATTACGATAGAATCTGTGAAAAAGATATTACTTCGAGGAGTATAATATAAATTTTCTGAAAAAAATTCCAAAAAGCTTAAAACTTCTGCACTGGGCTAATCAGAGGTGCTGACTGTAAATTGTGCAAAAGTTATGCCACCTACACAGTGGCGGCTCTTTTCAATGTTCCAGAAAAGTGACTAAACTGACTACGGATGTCCCAAAAGTTGTATGCACTGCTTGATCGCAAATACCTTTCTTCAAGAAGCCTTTTGCCTACCTTCAAGTACCACTTTGTATAACTGGCTTCACTTTACTTTGTTAGATTGACAGTGTGGAGCAAAACACCGATCCCTCCTCGCTCCTATAGGATAACAGTAGGAACTCGTAGCAAATGGCGCCACTGTGAGATGGGCCTTAAAAAAATTTCCAAAAGAAACAGGGAAATTCTGGAATGAGGTTTTCACGCAAACTTTTGCTTCACTAAACGGCAGTTTACGTGTTTTCAGACCTTCTCGAAAGGTGTGATCAAATTTTTGCGGGACATCGAAAAAACAGTTGTCACGGTATATCTGGCATAACTAATAAAAGAAGTGTTACAGTGAAGTGTGAGTGTGTACACGAAATCAACGACTCTGCCTTATTTAGTGTAGGAGCTTTCAGCTTTTTTGGGTTTCTTTATAAACATAGCTTATAATGTCTAAAGTACCTCTGCAAAGTTGATACCGTAATCCTACAGAAATGAAATCGATCAGCGATTGGCTCCATACTGCAAATTCAAGTTGGAGCCGCTCTACAGAATGGTACCTGAAGTTAAGCAGGAGACTTTATATGAAGAATAATATTAACGATTAAACAGTGTATACCTACTTCTGGGAAACCCTTTATTTGAGTTACAGGTTTGTCACGTTAAGTATTGGGAAAATTATGCGTAAAGATCATATACGCAAGTTCTTATCCTTTGCTCCTTTTGTGAAATGGCAGCTCTTTCACTATGTCCTTTATGCTATAAGTTCGTGCAGTAATCCTACAGTGGTCACGAGCAATCATGTGATTTGTTGCATATCGCAAATCTGAGCCAAAACCACTACACAGTGATTCGCCCACTCACTAAAAATATTGATATAGGAGAATCATTTCTAAACAATGTGTACATATTTGGGTTTTTTATATAATAGCTCCATATCTCCCAATTTCTTAGAAGTGCTAATCTCAACATTAACTCATATAGATATGGAAGCTGTCGTATATAGGACTTTTATGCAATGCATGTAAAGTCGCTCTCCAATATACCTTTTTTGCAGAATCGCTTAATCGCGGAATGGTACTCCTAGCAGTCTCCTACGAACTTGCACACTCCGTGGTTTACATGAAGAGAGCAGTTGTAGAGCACTTCTCACCCACTAATTTGACTCACTTGACTGTACTATCTGCTGTGATGTTACTGATCATGTTCCTCGTACATCAAATGTACTTGCGTCGTTTGCGCTATCCTCCTGGCCCAGTACCACTGCCCATCCTGGGAAATTTTCTCCAGGTATAGTTTTTTCGTTTTTGACGGAGATCGCGTTATTTATACTTTCCCTTGATAAGGAATTCAAAGTAGTGATATGATTTTATTCATTTAAGTGAAACAGCATGGTATTGATTAGATTTTTTCATATATCGTTATCTGATGCAGTTTTTCCGAAGCCTTTTCCTTAAGCTCAGTCTCATTCAAAATGCAGCGACAGGATTAACAATTTTGTGGGCTCTCTAAAACTATTAGGTCGTTTCATGAGTTGGTAGCGTTTTATTTGTCGTCGTTCTTTGAGGAATCGGTTGGTTTACGGCAAAGTACCTTTAGCATCTGGAGGAGTCAGTTTTGTTCAACAACACCTGCTCCTTACTTTTGAAGCAAACCTAATGGCCTTCGTTATTACTTCCCAAAGCAAAGTTTTTTGAGAAGCAAAAATAAGCGATTTTGGCTTCTGCATTTTCGGCTACATATACATATAGGAATCACCAGTAGGAATTTTCCATCCAGAATTGTTATGAGTGATTAGAAACAACTGTTTATAGGACTATGGTGCATATAAAGTGTTGGAACTGCATAGTAGAATAAATGAAAAAGGCCTTTGTTCGAATAATTAGTTTGTTAGAATATTTGGAAAAATGACTTAATTGAATATTCGAATATTCGAGGACTTTCAAAAGACAGTTATTTAGATGTTCGAATATTTGAGAAGTTTCGGAAAACAGTTGTTCAAATTTCGAATATTCGATTATTGCATTTGAATAATCGAGCAATGCATTCGAATTTCCATAGTTAGTCAATCGTTTATTCGAATAGTCGAATATACGATCAAGTCGGTTATTCGAATATTCGAAGTTCGAATTTTGGAATTTGTCCATATTCGATTATTCGAATTCGAATAATAAGAAAATCGGAAATCGAATTATACTCGTTCATTCGAAAAATTTTCGAAATTAAATTTTTCGATAGTCAATTCGATGAAAATTTCCGTTTGTTACAACTATAATATAAAGTAGGCTTCTTGTCAAAAGAGACGCTACAGAGAATGATAAAGCGCTCTTTTAAAATACGCGTAAATGTTTTACATTTGGTGGGATTGAGAAGGCTCTCTATGCTAAAACTTCTTGAGAAAGCGTGAAATGGTTGGTCAGAGCTTATATTTGAACTGCGCCATTCTTATAAAGCCGTTCATCGGTCAAGATCCGACAGCAGACGTTTTGTTGAGAAACATCGCATAGAATTTTAGCGGCAGCCCCTCAGCACTGTCTCGTTTTAGCAGTTCTTAGCATATTGGTGGGACACCACTGTGTAAGCATATCAGCCTAGCTTGCTATTAGCTACTCCGCCTATTTCTGCAGAGAAATTTTTGTGGGATATTGAGCAAATGTGGTAAAGGCAGGTGTCGAAATCACCAATTTTTCCGACCAAAAATATTGATTTAAGTAAAAAATTTAAAAAATAAAAAATAATTAAAACGAAGCCTGCTTCGAAAATAAGTAGTGGGCCTAGAGAGGCAGGACAGGATCTTTCGAATACTACAAATAGTAGGTTGAAAAGAAAAAATGTAGCTTCTTTCATCCATTTTTCAGCTAAATTTGATATTTCTCAGGAACTGCATCTACAAGGCCGAAATTTTGGGTCGAAGTTTCGAAGATTTGTAGATACAAATATATATATATATGGGACGAATCCAGTACTACTAGGGGCGGAGTACGCCATTTTTTATTTTTGAATTTTTCTGGATGGAAAATAATATACTATGGGTACAGATAAGTGCATATGTCTGTTACATGCAGGAGCAAGCGGGAGATTGGTAGGGACTTTTGGGGCGAGAATTCGATTTTTGGCACTATAAGTTGCTCTTTTGCTTCGGCTTGCAATTTTGCACAAATCACGGCTCACAGCTCTATATTCAAAGGTTATATTGTAAAGCTCACTTTGCTATATCGAATGGCACCCTCCCATATTTTTTGGACTCGTCTTGTTGTTTTGCTATCAAAAGAAACGAGATCCTTTTCTTTTCAACCTAATACTTCTCCGTGAACCGACCGCCTCATCAGAAAAGAAAACAAAAATAAAAACCTTACGAACTTATGAAGCGGCGTAATACAATGACGATGATCTGAGAAATAGCAGTCACTTCTTTCACGAGATTCAGATAATGTGCTTCGTCTTTGTGTGACTGTTATACTTGTTTCTCACAAATCACTTTCCTGCTGAACAAGTCCTCAATTTTTTTTTTGAAAAAAGAGTACAGCACACCCTTAGGCCTAAGGCATACCTCAAGCGATATCAGTCGCTGTGCGATTTGATGCCGGAACGACTGTTCATAATTGGTCGTCAGAGCGCTTTGTTGAGGCAGTACTTGATCGTTTTGCAATAAATTACAAAAGCTACGCGCCCATGTATTGGAGGGTTGCGCACGATAAATTTGGAGACATATGGCAAACTGCCATGTCGCGTGAATGTCGCGATTTAGCCGAATAGCGCGAGGTATGCCTTAGGCCTGAGAGTATATATTCGCGTTGACTGAGCAATAAAAACTTTTAAGCTAGATACTGAAAGCCCTCATAAAACTATGCTACGATGGAGGAAAAAATATGGACCAGTGTTCACAATATGGATTCCAGGTCAGATTGGCTTGAAGTAAATATAGCAGTCTTCACAGGACTGCGTTTCAGGTCCCGTGATCGTCATTGCCGACTACGAAAACCTCAAAGAAGCTCTTCTAAAAAACGGTTTGTTTACTAAACACAAATTACTTGAAAGTCTAGTGCACCCGAAAACTGGCTTTTTGCAACATAAATGCTAAAACGATTTTCTCTCCCACCAGTGATAACTTAGATACCTAGTTTGAAGACGCGATAAATGCTAATGATAGTAACACTTTTTTTAGCAAGATGCTTTTCTGGACGTCCACATAATCCTATGTGGAGCGTGTTCTATGGTGATGACCAAAGTGAAGGTGACGGAATCATTTTGTCTGAGGGTGAACGTTGGCACCACAACCGCGAACTGGCACGCACAATATTCAAGTCAGCATAATGTGCATAGGCTGCTCCAAATGGGATCGCTGAGCTTGCGTGATGATGCTGCGCGCGTGCACCGCAAGCGGACGAAGACGTACGTTGCGTTGGTGCAAGCAAAGTGCGTTCTTCATGTGACAACCCAGCGTGATTATCGACATTGCGTGTAGTAAATTATACAGTAGAGCGATACAAGCTCTACAAGACAGATAACAGATTCCTCAGAAATTGATCTAACTCGAGTTAGCAGCAAAAAACACCAGTAATTGGGTCTTAGACAGAAAATGGTCATCATTTAGTAGACACAAACTAAAATACATAATTAGATTTGCTAAATTTTCGAGGGCAGAAGTCAGGAAACAAAAGTCGGCTAGAAATGTAAAAGCGTCGCCTTTTTCGGTATTTTGTACTAAATGAACATTTTTCGATAACAGGGCACACAATGAATAAGACTTTCATGGTTTAACTTTCAACGGTTTGTAGAAAACAATTATACAGAGTGTCCCAAAAAAATATGCACACTGTTTGATTGTAAATAACTCTCCTGTAATGAAGTGTTTCGGGAAGCTTTAGGCACCATTTTGTAGAGCGAGGTTCAACTTAGATTTACAGTGTAGAGCGGATCGCCGATCTCTCATTGCAATAGCGGCCATTTTTTCAATGTTTCTAAAAAGTGCGGTTACACCGTTTAGAAAGCTTCGTAACCTTGTAAAGAGTTGGGTATTGAACTCAGCGTCCATGAAAACCCTATTACACAATTTTCCACATTTTTTTGTAATTTTTTGAAAGGGCCGCTTTTTTCACAGTGACACCATATGTTTGAAGTTTCTACCGTAATCCTACAATAAGAATGAGCGATCGGCGATTCGCGCTACACTGTAAATCTAAGTTGAACCTCGCTCTACAAAACGGTACCTAAAGCTTCTCGAAACACTTCATTACAAGAGAGTTATATACAAGCAAAGAGTGTGCACATTTTTTGGGACACCCTGCATATGTGAAACGAACGCTCGTTCTGGTAGTTAAACAGTAAAGAAAAGAGCAAAATCTATCGGATGGTGCCCCTTTGCATTTCACACTGCAGCTGTAGCAAAAGAAACGCTCAGTACTTTTGCACCAACTTGATAATTAAAAAAGCTGCAAGAAGTTGGCATTAAAACAACGTACATGCTGCAAGCCATTGAAGCATCAAAATTGATGAAGTCCTCGATCGCTCATCTAATTATCGAAAATGCATGAAGAAGACAACAACGTCTTTAGCAGACCAAAATCTACGAATAAAACCGTATAGAAGAAGAAGCATTCTATGAAGGATAGCAGAAGGCAATGAGTAATGAAGACATTGTTTTGACTGCAGTTTCTTTCGCGCTCGAAGGCACATTTCTCCGCGAAGCCGTGCACGCGCAGTATGATCATGCGGGTTCCACTAGCGTTCTCCATTTGAAACAGCATATATATATATATATTCGCTTGCTGCTCGGGATTTATCCATAAAAGTCTTTAGAACTTTCAAGCTGAGCGGTGAACAACTAGAGGCTAGAGTCAGAGCTCATGTAGACTATCTGGAACATCATGTAGCAGCAGAAATAGGCAACAAAGAGGTAAATTCGCACGGTTTTTTTTTTGTAACAGAAGGATAGCATCAGTTCGTTTCGTTGCAGACTGCACAAATGGATATGCATATCCCTATCGCCTACTGTGTTGGAAATATCATTCAAGATTTAGTGCTTGGAAAGTCGTATCCATACGGAGATCCAGAATTTGATGGGTTGAAGCGTCTCATCGACTCGACACTTCACGATGTAATACCTTTCCGTCACTGAAAAATAAGAGTGAAACCCAATATAGGTTTTTCTGTGGAGATTACAAAATAACTGCAAATCATGATCTTCTTTCTCTGGCTATGAGAGATAGGGAAATATGCCTGAGTTCACCTTCAAAAAAGCTGGTAAAATAAGGAGGACTGATGCATGCCAGATAAAGTTAGAACAATATCAAACCTAGCGTGCAGTATTTACCCTCACTTGGTCATATTGAAGTTTTGAACTATAATAATAATAATGGGGGGGGGGGGGAGAGAAGGGAGGTGAAGGTCGGATGGATCTGAAGAGGATAATTGGTTTACCTCAACTGGGCGTTGTTCGCTTTTATGACCTCTATTCGGTATGGGCTTATTTTCGCGTGAAAATCCTTACGCTAGACAGTCAAACAACCATTGGGTAGCTGTACGTTTGGTACGTTTTCTATAAGCAAGAATTGATATCTCTGGTATTTCGTGTGGTCCTAGCGATATCCAGAAAGACTGTATTATTATCAAAGTATGTTAGGAAATTCTGTCTCTACCTTAGCGAGACGAACACACCACTAGCAATTGGGAACTTCAAGAAACCCACCAACAAGAAGAATACTCTGGGTACATTTTAATAATTACCATATCTTAGCTTCGGTGTTCCAACGGCTAATGCAGAGTGAAATCAAGTTAAGATGGCCCCAACCGGCACTATGAAGGATCGAGAAACTACTCGGTCGGCAAGATTATCATAACCGCTAAAGTCTACTGCCAAGGCAATACACGTCTGAGCAGCGAAAGCGCAGTCGCGCAGTATTGTAGCAGGAATGCACGTGAAAGCAGCTGCACTGATAAAATTTCGAATAAAGTTCTTCTGTGCTCCTTTCCATCTCCTGAAGGATACTTCTCCAATAACAGCATGCTGATGCCAGCATTTTTCGTACAAAACTTCGGTTTGAAACATCGGAAAAATCTCTTTCTATTGCGCTGGTATGGGTGTGCATGGCTCTCTGCTCCAGTCATATTTGAATCATATTTGAAAAATTAGCATTGCGCTTTTTCAGTTACTTTGAGGCTTATTCAAAGACATTTGGAATGTTGAATGAATTGTCAAGTTTTGAACAGGAAGCTTGTGGAAGTAAAAACCAAAAAATGGGATCGGGGAACGGGAAACAACAATTTATACAAGAACATCTTGGACAGCTGTCCTATGTGAGTCACTGTAAGACTGCCCACGCATAACTTCTCGCAAGAGTTTCTCCTAGATGTGTACTGTTTTCGTTGAGGTGTAGGTTGTGACTGGCTTGATGGGGTACGGTATACCCAGAGTACGGTCGCTACACGAAACAATGCTCTAGCAGTGGCCGGTGGAGATAGCGCATTGCAAAGAGTTTTCAGTGCCTTACAAAATGAATCAGTATGCCGCACTTGTGCCATCTTCAGGAGAAGTTCTCTCGATTCCGACTATTTGCAGCAACAGCGACTTGATGGGGGGGGTTTTTTTTTAGTAAAACAGGGCCATTTCCTTATTTTGCCTAGACACCGCTTATATGCGATCAAAATCGGCTCCACCAAAAGAAACGATGATCGAGCATGGGGGGAACGGACTAATTTTCAATTTCAATTTCAATTTGCCTCAATTTTAGGCACCGCCTCCGTAAACGGACTGCTGGTCCTTTCGCTCTACCGTCGTACATCTGTCAGAACCAGTAGTCCGCGGAGGCGGTGCCTAATTGAGGTGTTCGTTCCTCTACCCATCAAGGCATCCATTAGTGATGCTTTGTCCAAGTCTAATCGGGACCCACTTGCTAAGTATAAACCGATCAATGTTCATGGGGTTCACGTATTATATGATTTTCTGCAGGCAGGATCAATTTCCGTCCTTCTGGCAAACCAATTTCCTTGGTTAGCTACTGTACTGCCAGTGGTCAGAAGATATCTTACGAATGGTTTTCTTCTCAGAAATAGGTACTTTCTATGACTACAATTTGTCATACTATCGTTGTGCTTAGATTCATGCAACTAATTGATGAGCACGAGGAAGCGCTATCGATGGATGGAGAGGCAAAAGACTTTATGGAGGCTTATCTTCGCGAAGTTCGACGAAATCCAGGCCACGAGCACATACGGTATGCACTCGCATCCTTGCTGAATAATACAAAACATCCGGCAAAAGTCTGGAAGCCTGGCTGCTCTGCCATAATTCAAAAAGGCCCTAGTTTTGATGTGGAAATTTGCACCAAATGAGATCAACAAATTGTATTGGAGTGCGAAATACAATTTCTTTTTTTTTCAAATTCTCCTTACTTGGATACCCAAACATTCTAGAGCAATGTATATTGACAATGTAGAATATCTGCCCTAATTATCGCAGTAGTTGCTTTTGCAATTTAGTGATGACAAACAAATTGCGAATGTCATCTGCTTCCAGTGGCCGTTCTGTCTTCAAGAATTGATAGCTATAATAATGTAGCACCCACTAAGATTGAGGCTATGCTCGAAGAGCCTTCTAGGAATCCAGTTAGGGTTGATGAAACAGATTCAACTTTGAAGTCAATTTCTCAGTTTTCGATGGCACAAGTTTCCAGTGTGCAGTATCTTTGGCTAGCATTCGTTCAAGCCAGGATTTTGTCTCAATATAACTTCCACTCTAATTTTTCAAATCTTTAGGTTTTAGACTTCTGACGCGCTTTGTTGTCACATTAGTGCAAGAAACTTTAACCGGTTAGGAAAATCTGGCGCAAGAATTGCGTCTAACCTTGTTAAGTCATATTTATCCTTTCAGTCGTCGTTCGCTTTGTTTTGTAGCCGCTGATTTGTGGACAGGTGGTATGGAGACGACGGTCACTACAATGCGATGGGCAATTATGTACATGATTTATAATCCGTCCGTGCAGCGACATTGTCAAAATGAAATTGATAAGGTAATGTGAGTTCCAAGAATGACGTGAAGATGTCGATGAAAATCTATTTGGTTGTGGTCTACCAAGGCTTGTGATTATCGAAACGCATACGGGAACGCATTCGACATTCCGAAGCAAGTTTCCAAGTGACCACCAAAAAAGTACCCAGATTGTTGATCCACGTAAAGTTTAAAGCTGATTTGTAGGCATTTGTTCAGTCCGATAATCGGATCTTCGCCCACAGGAACGGTACGAACTTTCCACTAGGTCGTCACATAGTAACTCACAGTAATGGTCATTTCGTAATTTTTCCCCGCTTAGGAGTTATGTAAGTAAATGAAAATCTATGACCTAAACTTGGCAAAAATATTAGTTTCCTCCCAACTTAAGTGCTGTATACTACATCTTTGAGGTATGACCAGAAAAATTACAGCTTCTTATACGTTTCAGTTTTCGAGAAAAATCAATTTTACCATAAAAAATCTGAGAGAATCATTTTTGCATTTTTTTACTATTTCTATCTCTGTTTTAGGCAGCGAAAAAATGCAGCAAGGGTATTGAATACACACTAGTTGTACTGTATATTGTCAAAGTAGGAGGCTCACTGCCTCTATCGGTGAGAATCTTCAGCAGTGATTGAGTCATTCGACTTTTGGCCTTACAAATGGTAGATAGATTTGCTCCAAACTTGACGTGATCACAATTTGAGGTAGTTCCTCAATGATCAATTCTTAGAGCTCGCTTTGCTCTATCGAATGGTGTCCCATGTGCATTTTCCTTTATTTGAAACCTTGGTAGCATGAGTTACGGACTAGTGATCAGCAGATAGAAATTTAATTCAGTCAGAAAGAAATCTTTTCGATGATTATGTATTTGCAAAAGCAGTTCAGATTTTTGGACCCGAACCAGCTGTTTATGCGCGAAAATACGAAACGCCCTATATTCTGGCAACATTATCTGAAGTGCAGCGTATAAGCAACGTCTTGCCATGGGCAATTCCGCACAGGTGAGGAATTCGGAAAAGCAAGAGCATTGAACAAAGGATTCACATCAGGACTATGAGTGATGTATACGTCGATGGTTACTTTATTTCCAAAGGAACTGAGATAATGCCGCAATACGGTTGCTTGCTCCATGATCCGAATATTTTTCCCAATCCAGAGCAGTTTCTTCCCGATAGGTAAGTCAAGGGAGTAAGTTAGGGATGAAATTTGCCCTTAGTTTCAGATTCCTTGACGTAGACGGACTGTATCGCCCTCGAATAGAAATGAGGCCGTTTGGAATGGGTGCAAGGGTCTGTTTGGGAGAATTTCTAGCACGATGTGAGCTGTACCTGATTTTCACTACACTACTGCAGAACTTCACATTTACAGCAGTAGGTAAGCAAAACAGTTTCAAATTATGAAGATTTCTGCCTTTCCTCCTTCCTCCGGTTTCAAAACTCGCAAAAGCTGAGTAAATAGAGACTGCTTGGAAAATTTTATGATAAAACAATTGTGATCCATTCAGAAGGTGTACAATTACCGAGTCTAGTCAGAAACGAAGGTATGACGGCTGTTCCACAGAACTACATCGTATGTGTACGTCCAAGAGAAAGGAATTACTAACAAACGGTCCGGATATAACAGGAGGCGCATATGTAGAGTTTACGCATATCCTGTACGCTTTAACTCAACTGAACATCTTTGATACTATATAAATCTATTTCATCACATTGTAGAACAGGACAATCACGCTACTCAAAATATACAAATACTCCTATTATAAATGTGATGACAGTAGTGAAAGTGAGACGAATGATATAGAAGACATTACAGTATCACATCAAAACAAAGTTTACAGCTCAAATTTCAACAGAAACTAAAAATGTAGATACTCGCTGAATTCTGTACATATTCAAGAATGAAGTGATTTTTTTACACTACATCCGTTACACAAAGCGCATTCAACAAACCAGGTTCATAATACTAAACTCAAAGATCACAGATGGCCCACCTTGAGCTTCCATGTACCCTATTATTTATTGTAACGATATAGTGAATATGTTATTAGACGTAAGGGACGGAATATGACGCAGAACGTGGTTAAAAATCTTTTGTAAGATAATGCCTCAGAACTAAGAAAGCAAGTTGCTGCTCAGGTATCATTATGGTCTTCTTCATGTTCGACAATGCACTGCTTGATTTTTAAACGCATCGGTTTCTTCTTTTTGCGATCCTGAATATGCCATGCTTTGATACTGGAACAATAGAGCAAGAACATACCTGAATCTCAACAATCGTATCAGAGATATTTATAACGACACGAACTTTGCTTTTCGTCACTTCATCGTCTTGAACAAAAGCTGACCAATGTGAAAGAATCTCGTCATCTATTTGAGCAGTTATACCATTTAGATCAATCTGTAAATTCGACAGTCAACAAGCACAAACACTCTTTGCTAGCCTTCTGATGGACATAACCTTATGATAACTTTGGGATATCAAGAGATTAGATACTATGATGCTTTTTTGTGCCAAAAAAGAGCAACTTAGAGCATACCTGCACACGAGTTGTCGGTGTTTGCGCAGGCGAAGATACAGTAAACATAACCTAAATAAACGATCTTAGTAGCTCTTCTCTTCAGCTACAATTTATACCTCCGGATCAGATGCACGCTTGTTCTCCATGCTTATGCCTTTTTTACGGAAATCTTCATAAGCCTCGTATCTAGCTACATTCAATTTTTGTGACGCCAAGACCCCAAAATAGAAAAGCATAAAATATCGACAAAAACAAAAGTGACTGACTTGTCAACTTTTCCCAGCACTAATGTGTTCTTGTTGTGAACATTGAGTATTACGATTACCGTCACCAAATCTACTATGAGAATATTCCCCTGTAAATAATTTTTTGGTGCATGCCTATGAAACCAAACTTGTGCATCTTACTTGTCTAGCCATCAAAACCTTGTATATTCGATCATTAATGATAGCATCATCAATGGCCGCCGCGTCCTCTGCTATATCTGAGACTGGAGTAGATAGAACGCCAGAATTTTCACTATGAAAGCAAACATACCCGCCAAGTCCAGATCATCCTCTTCTGGGACGATGTCCATCTCAAAATTCTCGTCTTCAGTTGATGTGGTGATCGATGTGGAATCGTCAATGAAAGAGGAAGCATCTATAAAAAGAAGTGGTATCTACGAAGACAGCAACCTTATGAAGGATGCCAGAGACATTTGTAGTCCAATCATTACGGATATTAGTAGGTTATTCATTAGGTTGATGCATAATTCCTGCACGAAAAAGTAGAAAAAAGTGTTTAAAAATGCACAGACAAACTAATCAATTCCAGAATATGCTTATTGTTATGTATATCAAAATTGGTATTTTATAGCACATTTTAGAAAATCAATATGCAGAATCAGTAGGTCAATTTAAAAAAATCGAAATTCGTAACTATTCACAGACATCCAATCACTACCAATTTCTCTTAGTTGAAAAGAGTATGTTATAAAACTAAGACTGAAATTGAATTTTAGTAGACGTTTTAGCAATTTTAGTGACAAAAAATCGAAAAATCACTTTTTGGGTAATTCTCTAAATCACCTTATATCGTTAATGTATGCCCTCAAGGAATTTTGAATCAAGCAGTTTAAGAAAACGCAAGATTTTTTCTTTCTATTATGCATCAAAGAAGAAGACTTCATCGGAGCTGGGTGAAGTAGTAGAATTTTAAAAATTTTGGTGCAGGAATTATGCCTCAATCTAATAATACGACTTTAATCCACTAATTGCACTAGCCATCGATTTGATTCTCCCAAATAAATTCTGGTGAACTGCAAACACTAGCAGCTCATATGTTTTTACAGAACTGAGGTAGAACTGAGGAAGAACTGAGGTTAAATTATTGCAGAATTTGGTCCCGACGACGCCTCCATCCCGAAGCGGATCATGTGTATTCAAGAAACAAATTATAAGATGAAAAATCTAGCCCTCACCGTAATCCGGCGCAGCCTTGAATTCTGGAAAAGACTCGACCACCCGCGTTGGAGTCGGCTTTGGCGGTTCAACTGGAGGAGGCGCTGGTGTGCTTCGTGGAGTGTTATTGCGACTCGGTCCTGATGGAGCTAAATTCCACGTATTTTGCAATGGAAAAAAATCGGTCAGCCGCCTACAGTAAAAACTTGGTGATTCCTCAATCTGCAAAAGTTCACGATGAGTTTTTGTTTTCAAAGATAACCTTTACACCGAAACAAACAAAGATTCCATACACTAGAACTAGACATTGCAGTCCACTTTTTCAACATGTCTACGTAATGATCGTCGTCGGAAAAACATATGACATCACAGTGTCAAAAAGGCGCATCTCACGTACGAGGGATTTGGCTTATTCCGCAAAAGTACAGTCGTTGTCAATGCAGCGTCTGCGATAAGAGTCAAAATCGAAAAGAAAAACTCTTGAGCGCAACCGGATCATTGTGATTCATAGTGAAGTGGGAACAAGAGTGTGACTAAGGAAAATTCGCCGAACAACAATGAAGAATCTATACTCTCGAGGCCGCGAAGCTGACTTTTTCAAATCCATTTCATCTATGCAGTGCTCTATTGTTCTAACTAGAAATCTCAGGATAAAGAAGCGATTCATTCAACGTCGGAAATGCTGAAGAGCATCATAATAGCAGCTAAAAAAAGCAGAAACAAGACAAATAATGCTGCTTTCATTCATTTACACATGTTTAGAGATGATGAAACTTAATTCGAAGAGACTCAGCTATAGCATCCAAATCCACTTGTACAAAACTTTTTTTCAAATTCAAACTTGGTAACTTGAGTATATGGAAGCAAAGCTATGCTTGGGCTCAAGATCAATGTGTCACTGTGATTCTGGTCCAGAAATGAACCAAACCGCAGATTTCAGTGTTATCACTTGTGAAAAGACGAAAGCCTCGAGTCTACAATGATCGCTGCGTACCTGCGGTCCAGAATGCATCGCAAAGTAACCTCAGTCGTCATCCACTTCTAAATACCAACTGGACAAAGCTTTTGGGACCTAGCTCCATGTCAAGAACCGAGACCCAAAGTCCTTCAGTAAATCGCTAAGCGCTTTGAAATCAGGACAACAAGCATGAGAAGATGGATTTTCGTCAATAACCTATAACAAACCAAACACCTCAAAATTGTTTACAAGGACGGATGGACTTTACGCATGATGACATCTCGACAGTTCTTGCATGAAAAACGGAAAAAGATCTTACTCAGTCTACAACGTGCATCACTGTAGGGTAAACTACACAACATATTACTTGCATGACTTGGACATAAAAACATTCAGTAAAAAAGATGCGCAAAGAGTTCAGTAAAGTACGAACGAGTTCCAAGCTGTCCGCAATCCAGTTTTGAGCTAGTCACGCTATACTCATCACTTCACTAGAACTAGCTGAATACAGTACACTATAAAATGTGGCGGATAGAAGCAAAAAAATTCTCAGAGTTGCGCCAGACTAGGTTCAGCTCAATATGGAGACGTAGCCAGAAGACAAGAGTGAGAGGACTCAAATTAGAGGTAAACCGTAGCTCAAACTGATTTGTGTCAAAGAATATAGAACGAGACTTCACTATTTTCAAACTCAACGCCTTTTGACGATAAACTAAGCTTGAAATAGGACGAAGGGGATAAGATAACCACAGAGAGTATGTATAGACAGATTTTGAGTGCCTAAAGCTACAAGCGAGTCTCTCCTCTGTTCGCATTGTTAATAATTAAATTCTAATAAAACTTGGTGCAGAAAAAAAGCAGTTTTGCTTTAGCAACTCTCATAAGTGGAGGTGTTATCCAATCTGCCCAGAAGAGTTCTCTCACACAGTCTAGAAAAAGACACATGAGAATCGCTTCTTTAAGCCAAAGAACTGGGCAACTTATAAGCAAACTTTCTCTAATTACGTAACATAACACGGTGGTTCATATACGTCTAGTTAGGATTTCAATGGGCGATTAGGTCGCGACGCGGAGGGAGCGCAGACATCGTTGGTGACCTGGTTCGTAGCCATTCGCCGCCAGTCGCTCGACCACACGCTCGGCCGTCATGCGCCTTCCGATCCTCACCCTCATCTGTTCGCTTGTACTCGTTAGCTCATGCCCTCAATCGGTGACGAACCTGTGCAAGTGCGAAGACCTGCACAATGGCGTGTCGCTCGACTGCTCTCACTCGAACGGTGCCGAGGTGGTGCAACTGCTCCGAGACAACCAAGCCCTGCTTGGTCTCGTGCAGGGCCTCACCATGCACAATGCGAATCTGCGCTCTATTCCTCCCAGGTTCCTAGCCGGACTCTACATAAAACGACTTGATCTCTCGTTCAATCAAATGGTTGAAATTGATGCCAATGCATTCGCTGGAATGAGCCCTGTAGTGCAGGAGCTGATATTGACACATAACAACCTCACGAAGGTACGGATTTGAGAAACTGAGTTGGAATTCCTCAACTAATTTATTCAGATACCCGTAGCCGCAATTGCAACCCTCGGTACGATACTTCGCGTGGATCTTTCAAATAACTCGATAGCAGACATCGCAGATAGCGATGCGATTCCCTCCTTACCAAAGGTCAGTCATAATCGCTCTACAGCCCTCATCAAGGCATTGAAGAGCAGCAATTCTCCAGCGGAAAGACCACTGAGTTCTTTTCAGTTGTATGACATCAACCTTGGATCCAATAAGATTTGCTCAATCCACTCGTCAGCATTTCGAAATGTAAAGGACTCCATACAAATAATTAATCTCGGCCATAACTGCCTCAACTCCGTCCCCTCCTCTTGTAAGTTTGCGCAGGTTATATCAGATTCGGACTTTACCGATTTGCGCGCGAACAAACATCCACGACCCGGAACGCACAGTCGAAACCACCGTTGCATGAAACGCATGACAATAGCAAAGCACCGAAGGAGCACTTGCACGAAACCCTGACTAATCACGCTTTTTCAGCGATTCGCGGACTCAAGCAGCTGCAGGCTCTACACATGCAGAAGAACAATATAACCGCTTTGGAGGCGCTCAATTTTTTGAATCTGCCCGTGCTGAATCTGCTCAATCTGGCCGGCAACAAGATCTCAGAGGTCAACAGACAGGCGTTCTTGAACGTTCCACAGCTGAAATATCTATATTTGACGAACAACAAGATCTCAAAGCTTACTGCTCATCAGTTCGCTTCTTTCGATCAGATAGAGATGATCGATCTGACAGGAAACGAAATTACTGACATTCCTAGCGAGTGCATGGCACAGCTACCCCAGCTTAGGCAACTATTCCTTGGAGGAAACCGTATTGAAACTATTGGCAAAAATGCATTTGCCAACAGTTCTATTGTGATACTGAGTCTGGTCAATAATCAGCTGAAGGAAATCACCGAGGGAATGCTGGATGGCATGACAAACTTACAAAGCGTCGTCTTCAAAGGCAACAAGGTAAGCAAGCTTAAATCATTAGATGCTTAGTGTTAGTGCTTGCTGTTTGATAACGGTCATATCGCTGGGCAGGATCAAGCAGCTCTGATTAACAGGTGCTTAATGCTTACTATCTAGCAACGGTGTTATTATCGCTGGATGAATTTCCCATACAAATTGTAAAATTTTGCCCTTATTTGAGTGAAACATGCATCTAAGTTATGGGTCTTGTCAACATTTGGGATATTTTGAATCGTTCACCTGTGAAACACTACAATTCACTTCTCGACCGATAATCGCCGCATTCAAAGTGCAGTAGAAGAGAAATGTCGCGAAAATCAATGAATTTTCGAATAAAAACGAACGTTTCACAAGTAGGTCAAGCATCTTTCTTCACTAATGCAGTAACTTTCTTACTACCACCCATATCTATGGTCAATAAAAGATGCTGACGAGAACGCCGGTAAATAAAGCAAGTACTACTCAAAGCAGGAAAGTATGCGTTCTCAGAATTTCGAAGTAAATGAGAAAGATGTACAAGTTATGAATGCTGCGCAAGAAAGGGGATACAAAAATTCAAATTCCATTGGGTTAACACTTAAATCTAGCAAAAAAATTTAAAAAGACTTTTTATAATCATTTCAAAAGTGCTCAAGGAATCCTTTCGAAGAAAATCATTTGATTTTAACGTAAATCATCAAAATTATCTTATCATACGTGCCCCAAAATTATGTATACACTATTTGATCCTTGATGTCTCTCTTCAAAAGAAGTCTTTTGTCCATATTCGGGCGCCATTTTGTAGAGCTGCTGCTTAGTTTTTGAGATATACCTTCTTGAAGTTTCTACTGTAATCCTCAGAATGAAGACTGATCGGTGAATCGCTCCATACTATAAAGTACCTGAAAGTCAACACAAGACTTCTTGGGAAGACAGATATTGACGATCAAACAATGTATACACACTTTTGGGACACCTTGTAGACATTATTTACGACCTGCAAAAAGCTGATTTTAGAAATTACAAAAATCATAAATTCTCGTAGAAACGTCCGATCTGCTCAAAATCCAGACAGCTTTTCAAGTGCTTTTATTTATCAGCTTGTATCATAGCGATACCGCAATGGCGATAATATATTTTGCATCAACTTTGCTTTCAATCATGTAACATCCAAGTATTTCTGCAACAAATTTCTTCGCTCCAATTTTCGCTTTTCTTCCACAGCAATTGATTCAAAAAGGTTGACCAAGTGGTTTTATACACGCGGCGATGCTCCTCGGTAAGAGTTATTGGGGCACGATGGTTACGAAACACGTGCTGACCCATTTCGAATCGCTCTGTTTCAGATCAGCTCCGTGCATCAAAACGCGTTCTACAATGCACCTTCGATAGTGATGATCGACTTGAGTGATAATCAACTGTTTGATTTACCGCCATCCACGTTCATCGCTCAACTTAACTTGCAAATGATCGATCTGCGCAACAACAAGATTATCCGAACACCGTATGCAGCATTCAATCGTCGAATAGGAACGGTATTTTTACAAGGTACGATGCAAAGTCATTTTTCCCGTAGTTATCCATCCATTATTTTTTTTAGAAAATCCTTTGGTATGCACCGAAAAGGTACACATGCTGCAAGATGGAGTAGCTGTCTTCATCGCTACAAGTGAAGACCTAGTCTGCGGAGCAAAGACAACCACCACTACCACCACAGCTGCACCAGTGATGGTAAGAGAATTTATTCTCGAGAGACCGTTTTAGCGATGTTGTGAATAGGTTCACACTCAGCTGATTCAATTGTTAAATATGCGGTTGCACTTCTTACTGGGTCATCGCTCTTTTCTACCCAAATTTGACTGATAGTCGCGATGGAATTCTAGGTGCGTGGCTAATACAAGCCGACCTTGACCTGCTAGCTTGTCAGCGCCGTTATTAGGCGACCTTTCGCAAGCTATCGAGGCTAACGGTTTATCTTAAGACAGCCATCTAACGGGGCGCGATTTCTTTGACGTGGAAGCGAGAGGATACAAAAACAAGTGATAGGGCACATTCAAAATCCTATAAAAGACATCTATATGCACCAATTTCTTTATGTATATACGTACCTAAAAATTCTGTCTTAGATGCAAAAGCTATCACCTCGTCGACCTCAAAGTACAGCTGAAGTGAAGAAACCAGCAGGGGCATTCCAACAGGCCGGACTGATTCAGGAAGAAGCAGAAGAGGAAGAAGAAGAAGAGAAACAAGTAAATAATAAAATCTCATCAAAAATTTACGAAATGTCACATAAAATTGTTGTGTTTAGGAACCCATACCAATACGACCTGTTTCTCAGAATAGATCAACAGCTTCACCTAGAGCAAAACAGATTTCCAGGTTGTGGCATATATAGCATCGATTATATCTAAAGATGAAGCATTTAGAAATGGTGGGCTTCATCAGTCAGATATCTCGCGTATAGCTCTTCCGAAAGAAGTTGATGAGGAGCTCAAGCGGAAGCTGGGAAGCATAGAGATTGAAGAGCTGCTTACGACTGAATCACCAGACCTCGACATGGATGGAGCTGAGAGCATGGAAACGGTAAGCATTAGTAGCGATATTCTATTCATTAGGCTGATCCTAAATCCAGGAGATGAATACATCGGTGGCACCTACAACATTAGGAAGGCGGGTGTACACTGACATTGCTGATAACCCCAATATCATCCATCCTTTCCCAGTACCGTTCCTCAAAAAACAATCGGTTGTTCACCAGGTAAACATGAATTATCTTCTCAGGATAAGTAAACGCATCAAAACGCATCAAAATACTCAGGCTTCACGAGTAAAAGAGTCTCCGATTGAAGCAACTTCGCCACCAACTGCTGAAAAGCACACATTGCCACCTTCAATTGTACTAGCACCGATAAGGTAAATCAGTAGTGTTGAAATATCCGATTCCAATCTTGCTACATATATTCTAGAGCGGCTTCTTCCGAAAAAGATCAAACTATAGCAGATGACGGAGAGCGATTCGAGCAATTTGCACTACATTCCCATCCGACTACGCAAAGCAAAGAGGTAAAGCTTGCTCAGTAATATGGTATGCGTGGTATAGTCATGGCATTTTGGCGACTGACAACGCTTCTGCTCTATAGATTTCAGAAACTGTGACACTGCTCAGTGAAAAGGTATCAAATAGCTTTGTTTCTAAGATCTCCCCACCCTTTTTGGTGCACTAATAGTTACTATCTCTAAAGCGGCTCATATTCCTGATCGAATTAACCCAAATTCGCTCGAAACTCCGACTACGCCTACGACTTTCCATGGATAGTTGAACAGAAAGTAAATTTTCCAAATAAAAGCAAATCTTTCAGGAAAAAGCACCAGTTCCAGCTCCAGCTAGCCGGCTTGCTTCTCCTACATTTATTATTGTACTGTGCCTGACTGTAGTTGCCGTTGTCATGGTATCTGTCATAGTTGGTCTTTGCACGATTAGGCACAGGTGAGTATGGAGTTCAATATGACAAAATATGATTTGCTCCTCTTCAACCTATTTACAGGCAAATCGGACGGCTCACTTCCAACTATTCGGAAAGTAGTGCAGCACGGACAAATGCGTACGTTTCAGCTCAAGCAGCGCAAATGAATGTCATTTATGGGACTATGGAACGAGATAGGTTGGAACTTTTTGCGCTTATAACTTCAGCAGCTTTTCCCTGCAACGATTGTACATAAGATTATGTGAAAACAAATGATTTGATCAATTCTAGAACTGCATTGAAATAATCTTATTTAGGAACATTTGCTTATCACGGCCTGACGATGTGCAACCTTGGCTATATAATCCTGGACATAATTACTGCAACTACTATAAATGAAGAGATATTATAAAGAGCAACAACTCCACGTCTATGATCTGATAGCTCATCTCAGAACATTCCAAAATGTTACGGTTCCAGTGTTGTATAAAGTATAAAGATTATTATGATTTGCAGTATATCGACAGATTTGAACTATGACTATGAATGAATTGCAAGCTCTTCCACAAACTGTTTTCCATTCTAAGTGTGCTGCCTATGATGGCGACTATTCTTGATTGTATTTATATGATCCTTCTTGTAAGAAAGGGAGAATCTATCCAACCTTACAGCTACAAAACACCCAGCGAAAAAATAGATGAGGCATATGCAAGCTAAGAACCCGGTTGCGTTGCTTGGCGAATTGTGAACCCTTTGAGCTACCCATTGGTAGCCACGGTCTAATAACCCTCGTTTGATCGAAGCGTCTCAATTCACGCTGAAAAAAAAAACGATCCATCAATCCCCAATATTCATATCACTCTTGTCTTCAGAGCCGTTTCAAAATGATACTAAGGCAGAAGTATATTTGAGATTTCATCAAAAAAACCTGTTTTGGTTCTGCGCAACTAAACAACCTACACGCAGGAAAGAATAGAAATACGCGAAATGCGCTAGGCGTTGCTCCAGGCTATAACTTTCAAATTCTGCTTGTAGACTTGTTCAGTCGCTTCAAAAATAGTTTTTGAATGCTTGGAAATTTCACTTCGGTTTCTGATATACAATCACCTACGCAACTGCTTGGGCTAGGCGCTTTCAAACATAGATATTGGCAGGCACGCCTTCGACGTGATGCGCAAAAATGTTGAGACAGACCCGAAGCACTTGAGTCACGATACAAGCAGAGACGAGCTTGCGCATTATCTTTTCACAAGGCTGGAAGGCATTAGCCAGTGAGAACAAACCGTACACTGCTATGAGGAGGAGTTACTTCGATGAAATTAATAAAAACTCATACTAATGATTCACCATGAGCCAGCTTGTTGAAGGTGATACGGCGAGTCCTGTTTCGCGGGAATACTTGTTTATCGGTTCATCTATGTCTATATCACTAGCTCGAATTAGAACTCCTCCCTCTTAAAATCCGCTTCATTTGTTTGCTGAACTTTTATCGAATGCAAACTGCTCTAATTACACTAATCAGCCTCTGAATCCCGAGGTTCTACCTTGTCCACGAGATAGATGCGCAACCAAAATGTCTGGCAAAATCAGATTTTAAGCTACAGAAGCGGTAGTACAGTATGTGCATGATAGTTCGGAAATGACGAAAAGACGGATCATAAAAAAATTTAATTCTAGAGAGCGAAGATGGCTTGTAAAAGTACAACAGTCTTCACAAAGCTAGTACCTTCGCCCTGTGATATCACCTTTCCTAATACTATAGTGTCTTATCGTACCATATGAGTCGAATGCCATCATAAATAACATTATTGCCATTGTAGTATTCTCAAATCCCATTGAGAGCTGACTAATAAGGGAAGGAAGGTTGGTCAAAGTGGCCTTTTGTGATGAGATGTGGACTATTCTGTAGAGCTTGGAACGCTAATTCCAATTCTATCTCTGCTATGTGCTGCCGGCTTCTGGGCGAGGAGTTATGAAGGTTTTGTGAGTAAAAAGTCAAATGCAAGATTAGTATAAAATCAGTCGCGACCTTTTCTTAACGTTCAAATGAGGCAGCGGCGAGTTGGTACATTTGAATCAAGAATGTTTACTGCACCCAGTGACCTGACTATCAATTGAGCCCTGGAAAAAATTTTACGACTGATTTTACATTGATTTTGCATTTAATTTTTTACTCAGGAAAACCTTCGTAACTCCTCGCCCAGAGGCCCGCAGCAGATAGCGAAGGCAGATTTGGAATCAGCGTTCGAAGCTCTACAAGACGGTGTACAATCAGGGTGAGCAAGTAGCCACGCCAGTAATGCCGACATTTTGCGCGCGCAAATAGCCGGCGTCACAGGCGTAGCTATCTCTTTACGCACAAAGTTTACCGCATTTCGCCTTCAGTGCAAGCACACTATATTAAGCGGAAAATCTACTCGACTGTACATACTATTCTGAAAGGCCACTTCGACCAACCTTCCTTCCCATGTAAGCTTTCTTCAACGCAAAATGGGAATGCGCTCTGATCCTAGAAACTAATTTAGAAGATCCTACGTTGCGTGTACAGACTCTTGCGCACAGATGTACCCAAATGTGGATGAGCGCAGCAACAGACCGGCATGATTATTGACGGATAGTTGGACATGTTCTGGTACAACTAATATAAGTACTTTTACACACCTTAGAGAGGCAATCGAAATGAGAAACAATGGCTACACTAAACGATGACCTAGCCTCACATATCCAAAGCACCATCCACATCTTTCCGCAGATCCTCGAATTCAAGAAGTACATTCAACATGTCGCATCGCACATGTAAATAAGTTCTTGCCTGATAGGGAGACCAATGAGAGTTGTGAGTTACTTTTAAAAAGCGCACACATGTACTTAGAATGCCGTTCATAGATATTTTATTAGAGGTTGGGTTTTTATTTGTGTGGTACTGAAAGATATCAATTAAAATATTCCTAGTAAAAATATAGAAAAACCCCATAAAGTGAAGTTTCGCTACTATGAATTTAATATAATACCGCGATCACTGGTCAAGTGGCTCTATTATTAAAATATATCTATGATTGAAGATGTCGTATCTAAATGCGCTAAAAAAAGCAAGAGATGCGCAAACGCAACGCCTTGTCCGGAGCGCATTAACACTCACACAGTACTGTATTAGCAAACAAAGTTACTGTAACTGTCGCTTTGTATGACAGTAATAATAGAGTACATGCGAGAAAGGATTAGACGGTAGGTGTATACTGATTCGACCATGAGGAAGATAACTATACCTTACGTTTTCAAAATTCACTTTAGACACAAGAGCATCAATGTAATAATGAATGAAAAACTTTTTTGCAATTTTTACCAGGCTAAGCATTTGAGTGGAAAACTAGAGACTGATCTCGATGCAAGTGATGGGAAGAAGATTTAAATAATATTCCGCTTTTATAAAAAGTTTTCCTAAGTGGTTTCCGGAACACTGTACCCAAAAACATCCGCTTATACTCGCTATCAATGGTTTTAGAGGCACTTGGGCGGAAATCAGCTTTCGCTTGCCAACGATGTCTCCTCTCGACCCTAAGCTCAGTTCTTGCGACTCTCGGTCGGAATACCTTTTTATGATCACGTACCGTTTGGGCCTTGACCCGATGAAGGAAAGCGCGAGAGACTAAAGGCGGGCCAAGTAGCGGTAGGCGATCGACCACGCCAATCCTTACCACCTTATACCGACCCCGCTCATTGTCGCGTTTTTGCCAGGATGCGGTGGCCTGCGCTGTTTCTGCTCCCAACGTTAGCTCTCGCCTACTGCCCAGAGATTTTCAAAAATCAGGTAAGCATTTTTTGATGCGTTCAAACCAGCAATTCCGAAACTCCACCGCTTCTACGAGCTTTAGACAGCCTGCTCATGTTTCGATTATTTGGACGGTTCCGTCATTCGCTGTTCTGGGCAGGAAGGACCAATCATGGTCGAGCAGATGAAAAAATCGCATTTTGAAATTAGGGAGCTGACATTGGAAAACGCCAATATCGTCGAAGTGAGTAGAAAATCTTGGTTACATTGTCTTCGAAAGTTCTTATGTTTGTACAGATTGGACCAAGAGCTTTCAAAAATCTCCGTATAAAGAAGTTGGTGCTGGATAAGAACCGTATCAAAGCACTGCATAAAGACGCGTTCCGAGGATTGGAAAACGTATTACAGGAGCTGTCCATAGCACAGAACAAGTTGCCAGAGGTGAGTTTTTATTTGAAACATTTTCGAAGTTTTCTCTGCTATTTTTCAATGTCTTTGTTTTATTCTCAAGCTAGTTTCTAACGCTCAAATGTTAAAAATCCATTTTCTATGGACAGCGGACTTTGATGAACTTTTTCATGAAAAAACTTCTCTCATGAAAGATGCGCGAACGAATAGGCGCACTGACGGAATCAAGGTCGTCAGGGTCAGCGAAGCGCTGCGAATTGGGGTTACTAGAGCTGCACGGCTGCAGTCCATATGACTGACTGATTAGCGCTGCTACCGAACTGCTAAGTTAATCAATCACAGGTTCCAAGTGAGGCTCTTGCTGGTCTACGCGCACTTAACGTGCTCAGCCTAAAATGCAACAGGATTGGAAACCTAACAGGGCCTGTATTCAAAAACCTAACCTCCCTGATCGACGTCAATCTATCTTGCAACGAGGTAAGAGTTTTTGCACTCAGCTGAAGATGGATGAATTCGAGAACAGTGGTTTTAGATCTGCGACGTCGCTCCGAACACGTTCGATGGGGTTCGCGACACTTTACAAAATCTCATTCTTGATATGAACTGCTTGGATAAGTTCCCTGCTGGGGCAGTGAATAGCATGGAAAGTCTAATTGCTCTGCACCTCAAATACAATAACGTGAGTCTGTTAGTTGCAATTCTACATGCCTAAAAGTCTTTTGTGCAACGAGCGAGCGAGGTCAATGTGAGAAAGAGGAGAAGTACTCGCAGCCGCAATTAGTCGCTCATCAAAGACACTGGCGACCCTAAGCGGCCTATAATTACCACCATAATCAGTGACATCGATTTGATTGAGGGTCTTCAAGAAAAGCAGAAATCGTTAACAAAAAGCTGCATAAATGGAAAACTTATATTTAAACATTTAATTTTGCAGATCGACACTATTGACGCCAGACAACTTACTAATCTATCGTCATTGTCTATGCTTTCTCTAAGCAGCAACAATATTTCTTCCATCCATCCGCTGGCACTGGAGAACACACCAAACCTACGATACGTCTACCTAGCCGAAAACCAACTGTACAACTTTGACGTCGGCACGATGGCACAATTCAAGCAAACTCAGGTACCGTACAGTATTCAGATGAATTGATAGAAAGTAACAGTTCTTTCCAGGTGCTTGACCTAGCATTTAACAAATTATCGGGAATAACCACTGATACTTTCGCAGGATTAGAAAGTTTGCAGCATTTGAATCTTGAGAGTAACAATATCCAGGTAAATTCATGTCCTTTGCGATAGTAACACTTATGAGACGTCCAATGACGAGCGATTTCTAGTCGATAGCCCCTGGAGCGTTCGCAGGAATTCCTCTCTTACTTCTATGGCTTCCTAATAACTGTTTGGATACAATCAGTCCAACAACATTCCAAGGAGCACTCTTCTTGCGCCAACTATCACTCGCTAACAATAATATCAAGGATATCCAGGTAAAAACCTAATCACGAACTTTACTATTCCCGTTATAGATGTGATTTACACAAGGCATTTCTAGCCTCTTTCATTCAATCATCTTGCAAACCTCCATACCATCGATCTTGCAAATAACAAAATCCAGTCGCTCCAGCAAGGTGCAATCCAGGGAACTGATCATCTTACTGTTCGATTGCAAGGTATATACAGCTTGTTTAACACCTGTTTCGTCTTCACGCCATGCCCTTCTACAGAAAATCCTATGGTCTGCTCACAAGACGGTTTTCATGTCATGAACGGCCCTCAAGCTATAAACTTGACAACAGAGCCCAACAACATCTGCAAAACAAAATGGCAGGAGGAGACGCCTGATGTTTGTCCAAAGGTAGGAAGTCCAAAACTTCTTTAAATTACCAAAGAGATAATTACATGTATAGGCTCTCGCACGACCTGCACAGCCACCATGCTGTAATCGAAAACCACCCACTACCACCGCAGCTCCGACGACTACAACTGCTGCTATATCGACATCATCGGAGGAGGATACGACAACTTCTGCAGAAGAAACGACAGCTTCGAACGAAGAAACAACGTCTTCAAAGGAAGAAAAAGACGATGAAGAGGAAGCGAAAGAAGAAGATGACGAGGAAGACAGTAACGAGGAAGAAGAGGAAGACGGTTAGTGAAGAGGTGATCTACTTTCAGGGAATAAGTAAAGAGGACACGATTTAGATACTGAAGATACAGAACTCAGCCAAGACTCGGTGACAACTGAACCCACCACGAACACAACAACAACTGAAGCGACAACCACAACTTCGAAAGTGCCAAGAAGAAAGGTTAGTGAGTCTGAAGTCTTCAAAAACATTGTTTGATAGCGCAAGTATAGGTGAACATGGATCGATTCTGGAGACTCTCGCATAAACCTGCAGCAGGATCGCCTTTCATGAGGCATCAAGTGAATTCCGCTATGAAGCCGAAATACCTCATAACGGTTCGTCTTAGGACTAACAACTCAGAACACAGATAGCGAATGTGATCATGTTCAGACTGCGCCCCCCGCACCACGAGAAGAGGAGGAAGCTGATGAGGACGAAGAAGAAGAGGATGAAGGAGCTGAAGAAGTGAGTATCAATTCAACTCGATTAGACGTAAAGTACATGTATCTGGAAACAACGTTTTAAAAACTGCAACATACGAATGAGATAAACGTGGTGAGTACAGGAGGAAGAGGAAACAACAACACGAAAAGAATCTCGGCGAATCCCTGCAAGAATTCGTGAGCGACAAAAGATGCTTGGCAAAATGCCGCCATGGCTGCGAACATCATCTAAAAACAAAAGTGAACCAGAAGAGGAGTTCAATGAGGTAGGAATCTGCTATTATTACGTTGGGAGTATTGGATGGCTGATAAGATTATTCCTTCAGGACGAGGAAAGTGAAACTGTACAAGTCAACGATCAATCCAAGCACTAATTTCGCATTTTGTCATCTCTATCATGTGTCTCTCCTATTCAGAAGGAAATCTCATTACGTGTCGCATATCATGGAATTCAGTGTGCCGAATTCTGTCATTCTTCGAAGCGTTACTCTTTCTCATTTTGCATATTTCGCCCTACCTGATAAATTATCTAAAATGCTCTCTGTCACGGCTGGACAATTATCGTATGGCGATGGCATTGGACCCATGGTTAGCAATATGTTCGCTCTTGCCTATAAGAGACTGGGATGTTCAACATTGAAACTGAGAAAAAAAAACTTGGTACCTGTTTGACAGCCACTACAACAGAGACGGTTGGTGAGGTGGAGCTGCGCTCCGAATCAAAATGCTTCTGGTCCGCAGTCAATATGTCGAGAAAGTCAGACAGTGACGTAGATAACCTCGTTAGCTGAAATTTCCAACTATTAACTTAGTATTGACAAGCACACAGAAAGGTGTATGTCAAAGGCCCGAAATATTTCGCCGGATGGACACCAATTAGCGCAATTTCAATGTTTAGTAGCGTTCTAAAAGGCCTTCGAACTGAGGAGAGATATAAGGTTGCTGCATGAGATGCTTGACTTTGATATCATGAAATTAATTCAAAACGTAAATGCTGGAGGTCAAAAACCCGTGAAAATGCAACTAACGTCAAGTGAATATTTCGATCAAATTTCACCAAAAGTCGCAAAACCTAACAATTGGTAACTTCAGTTATTAAGCTGGAGAACTGTATTTTTGAGAGTTTTGCGCAGATTAAACTCCCCAGTTAACAAGTGAACGTTGCAAGACTTGCACAATGCGCTGACTTGAGCGAACTGCATCTAAAATAAAATTAACATTGCACAAACTCATTACAGCCTCCTTCAGAACAGCTCCTTCTTCTGCGCTGGCATGTAGAAACAACATGCAGCGAGTATGTTTCGAGAACTATAAGCCTCCTTGTCGGTTGAACAGCTGTCGCTTAAGGAAAACGGTATTCACCAATGTGTTTGGAAAAGTGCTACATTGTTCAAGTACATCATTGTCCTTCCAAGCTATAGCATCATATTGCGAAATGCCCTTAACAGGTGGTAATACGCACGAAAGCCGTTGAAGCAATACAGTCTGCAGAAGCTACCCTTCACTGAGCTATTCCGAGCTGCTTTCAAATTCAGGGGCAGAGAAGTATGATGTGAAAACTTTTGAGCTACTGCATAGTATCACGTGGAAGTTTCCAACAAACCTATGTGTCACGTCCAGATTTACTGGTTACAAAAAATGCGTGACTCTGTGACTCCAGCAGACCTCTGAAGATGCAGCCAAGTAAAGCTTTTTTTTTTCTGAATTACATTGTAGCCTCCAAGTTCGAACATCATTTTACTTGCTAAAATCTTGCGATTGGAATATACATCGTGCAGCCAACAAAATGCTGTTACTTTTTTTCGCGTTTGTGTAATCCACTGCAATTCCGCCAGTTATTGTCAAATCTGCTTATCTAGAATGTTGTATATAGAAATAACTGACACATCCATAGCCATCCGACAAAACAATGCGTCACTGTCAATATACCACCGCAGTTAACATTACCATCCTTAGTACGCATGTTGTCTAATTTATCAGCAAATGAAAAATTGGTGAATAACATAGAAGTGATATCTACATTTTGTAGATAATTAGAAACAATAATTTCCAAGATTTGATCAGTTCTAACAGGATAATTTCTGCATGCCATGTGAATCTGGACGAGCCGGTTCCCACCAATATTTTTGTAAATAAAAGTTCTGCACTAAGTTATGCATACTGATGCTAGTATCAGCAAATCAAAACATGGTTCTTGTTCTTATAACTTTGATCGGTATAAGCATAACAACTTCAAGCACGATGAGCATGACACTGGCAGTGAGTGTAGCCTCACAAGCCTCTTTGTCCACGAATGCCCGTGTATTTTTCCGGGTAGGGGAAGAACGCCGCCAGTTTGGCCCCTCCGCCTACTGGTCCTACAACTGGTCCTACAACGATGCAACAACATTGCAAAAGGACCAGCTGGCCGCGAAAAGAGAGTCATACTGGCGGCGTTCGTCCTCCTACCCTATGTTACCGATGACTTTCTCACGACTCGACGATACCTTATGCAACAGTAACCAGAGACTCAGAAACTGCAAAAATCCTTCCGGCTACAAGAGAACGATGCTCGGTGTAAGTGGTCTTTTGAGATGAAACGTATACCATCACATCACAATCCTTGGAACGCTGATTCCGAATCTGACTTCCGTTTCTGCTAATCGTTTCTCTAAAAGAAGTTATGAAGGATTTTGCGTCAATGATCGCCCAAGAGAAATACGGTCGAGGATGCCTAACTTTCAAAAAGAAGCTTGATTAAGGCAATGCAAAACTGAAAAACACAGGACTCGAAACTCCATCTGCATTTTTTAAGAGGCTACCGTATCACTATACCAGATCAGCAGTGGCGGTTTGCATTTTAACCATATTTCCTTCGGCGCGAAAATTCTTCATAACCTTCTTCAGAAAAGCGATTAGCAAAAACGGAAGTCAGATTTGGAATCAGCGCTCCAAAGCGAGTGTAATGGTAAACGTCTCATCTCAAAAGGTCACGGACATCAAGTATCCTTCCCTAGTCAACAGCGCCAAGATTGGGGAATGCTACCATTGCCATAGGTAAGCTTAGCATCTGAGAAACAGTATTAAAAGTGAGAAACAAGCAAAGGAAGAGAGATTAGAGAACAGAAGATCTAGCCCAAAAAAAATTATACTGAACAGCTAATTTTGTGACAGCGTCTGTCCACACCGACTCCGCTGTCACTGGAATTTTAGTCGCCTAAGCCCGATACGGGCTTTTTGCTGCGTGTAGGCCAGAAATACGACGCATCCTATCCCCCCCCCCCCTCCCGGAAACTCAGGAAAGAGTGTAGCTGGGGGGTATAGGACGGACTTGACACGATAACCTTGTCCAGGAATTTTCGCACCGAATGGTTGGTGGTCGTGTCGGAACTAGTACTAAATCATTCGTTTCCAAAAAAGCCTAATTGATAGATGGATTCACTAGCAACAGTGCCCTACCAAATTCAGCACGGATACCATGACCTATCCGTGTAAGAAAGGTTTTTGTATGTTTTGCAGAATATGGGCCGGCTCGTTCGCACTTGAGATCAGCTGGCAGCGAGCGAGTGGTAGAGCTATAGTTATGACCACCACCACGCACGAAGGGGCACTGATAGGCAGGGAGATAAAATACGATTGATTTATAATGAGCAGATTCAGTGTGAACTGAGGGAAGGTAATTACAGCAAAAATTTCATGTAAAGAATATACTGTTTTTCCTAGACGTTCAAACACGAAACTCACTTGAAGAAACTGAAAGTGATCAACGACTGCGCTAATTTGAGTGGTTGGCTCGACATAAACATTTAGCTGATCCGTTCTTGCGAGAATGACGCCAGAAAAACAAACCTGAACGATAGCAGCCATGAAAGCTAATTTCGCGCAATTTTCACACCCACGTCTGATATGACTGGCAATGACTTAGTATTGGCACCATGATCAGTGTCAATCCAGGCAGGAGATGTACGCAGCCAGAATAGGTCTTTCACTGAAGCGGATGTAGAAAAATAGGAATGGAAGTTACTGAGCTCTACCTCCTTTAGGGTGGCTCGATCCAGTAAGTTGTGTCATGTCATCGACCAGTGTCGAGCGCCCACCAAGTAATTCCGTTTTCGTTACGAATGATATAGTTGCCTTGTTGAGCATTTCAAACGGTTTGAATATGTCGCTATCGAATTGTGTGTTTGACACAGATAGAGTAGAAAAAGAAATCAGCAAACGAAGAGGGAAGCGTCGGTCGTCAGACGAAGGAGATGGAAATGGTATGATAATCTGGAACAAGACCTCAAATTTCGGTTACAGCTCAACTTATTTAATGAAGTGGGTTGCACCTTGGGCATAAGTAGATCCACACGAAGGTCGGAATGTGGAGAAGGTTCCATGTCGAAACCAAGGGATTGCTCCTGAACACTTTGCATGATATCCATTTCTTACTATTGTTGTGGGAAAAATCTTGCTTACGAAAGCTGTAGACAGGTTGTGCACTACGTAAAGACACCATCGCAATGTTCTTTTGTCTAATAACATAGAAAACGGTCCGAGTTGTAGGAAACTAGCAGGTGCAGGAACTATAAAACAGAGATTTCGTGGCCAAAATGCAAATACTGCTTCATCAATGTATCTGCAAACCTGACAAAGTGTTAGACATGGGATGTGTGAAGAGAGAGAATTCGAGGTGAAATATATACTGATCGTTGGGTAATGAGCGCAGGTGTCTGTAAGAACATTACTATTACCGTTACAATGTCTGGTATCCAGGATGTGCATGAAATCAAAAAGGAAATAATGGACTTTTTATTTGCTTGAATTACACGGCGACTAGAAGAAATCCGAAAATACGTGATGGGTACTGTTCAGTAAAGCAAAGCAAGCTCTTCGATAGGCCGTTCATGCTTTTGCGGAAAGTTTGATGCAGTGAAGTTCCAAATTGTAGTATAAAAAGTTCTAAACGCCCAAAAAATTGAAAAAAAGGCATCTCGGTCCCAAAAAATTCCTACGGATCTCCCACTCGCACCCATCAGTACTATCAACATCAGATAATACTCATATATACAATCGCCGTATTTTCGTGTTTTTCTCAAAGCAATGCTGGGCCGTTCTGACACATAATTTCATACTACAATCCTTTATAAGTATCTGCAAAATAGTAGCTTTTTCCGAGCACTAGCTCCCAAAAAACTTTGATTTTGGAAAAAAAAACAAAAGAGAAAAGCTAAATTCGATATTTCTCGAAAACTAAAGGCTAAAAAAACTATAGTTATACTTGTAGAAGTACTTAGAAAACTCTTATCACACCCAGCTTTGAACTAACACGGAAATTTTCGTCTTCTTAGTTTCTAGTCCAGGAAGAAATCCAGCAGTTGTATATAGGAATGTCTGATGTCGAAATGTGTGCAAGCGAGAGAATTGCAGGAAGATTCTGGACCAAGATGCGATTATTTTCGATTTTTTTAGGCATTTCAAGCTTTTTAGAATATTTCGACTTCAAGTGGATCAAGCCCAACTCGAAAATATGAACGGCATTTTAAAGAGCTTGCTTTGCTCTATCCAGTAACACACATTGTTTTGGATATTTTGTGTGGTTGCGGGGCCATTGCAAGCAAATAAAAAGCGCCATCGTTTTCGTGAAAGCCTGATATAGACGTCACTGAAAATGTAAAAGAAGAAAGCAAATACTTTTCTGCGCATACTGATTTACAGGCTACCTTGATAGCAAAAAAACTGACCGCTCGCTAGCGAACATATTCTGCAGACTCTCCCTTTTTGAGTTGGCATCAGAAACGCATTGAATAGTGAGGTCATGTATTCGGAGCACAACGTTGAAAGACATCAGCTGTGGCCAACACTGCACCAATCTAGTACGGCCAGCTTCATCTTAATAAGTGCCCAAAAGGCTCAAAGATAGTTGAAACAGGACGACATCCCTCTCGTACCTGTTCCTGTGCAAAATGCAGTAAACTGCTGCGCTAGCCTTGTTTCTAACCATCGAGTAAAATCATTAGGCGCAGAATATCGAGGCCAATGGCTTCTGTAATCAAGTCTCAAAAGATGAAGCGATGCATGTATCGAAGAGTACCTGTCACACGAGGCTAATGTTCTGGGATAGACGTCTATAAGCACCCGATAAAGTGTGACTTGCATAGCACCGCTTTCAATATCCCAACCAGGTGGATAAGCTAAGGGATAGTCACTCAAACGGATAGAACAAACACGACAATAGGGCACTCACTCATACTGGAATGCGCATCGTCGCATAGATGAAGATCAACCTTCTTGATGTGCAAATGATGAGACGTCTGGTCAAAATCGAAAGCTCGGTAGGTGTTAGACACAGTGATAGCTTGACCATTTGGAACACTTGTTTCTATGGTTTTTGTAGGTACCGGCGGTGTCTATATAAACTTATCCATACTGACTGATGCTGCGGGGAAAGTTTGTAACTCACTGGAGGATAGTCCTTTTCACACTGCCGAACTAGACTCATTAGATACGAAGAAAATGCTATAGCAGAACGAAGTTGTGGCAATGTTGCCACCCATAATATATCCTCAAGGAGCATATGAATTTGTGCGTTCACGACGGTGCCATCTATAATAGACGCTACCGTCATAAGAGCAGAAACCGAACAATGTATTAAGGACACAAACACAAGACTGATTGTGAATAAATATCGCTGACACTACCGTTGGTGTTCTTCTTGAGCGCCAGTCGAATTTTACCACCACTAGTTATCAATCTGAGAGGTGCATTTATCGTACAACGTTTCTCATTCCTGTCCGCTTTCGCCGAAGCTTCTATACGAAGTAGCTGCCAGGAAATCTGAAATTAACTAAAACATTACTGTGGAAAAAAACAAAACAACAACAGAAATCATATTAGAAGCAATAGCTGGTTGGACCCATTCTTAACATCTGAGTCCTAGGCATCACTTCAAGTTGAACGGGATAAAAACAGGAGATGTAGAGAACGTATGTGAAATCAGATTCATGGCCGATTTTCACCTCAATGACATGTGCAAAAATTCTACAAAAGCGGAAAGCAGCAAGGAGAATAGTGCTATTAAAAAACATTTACGCTATATTTGTCAATGAAGAAGAAATGGTTTTGACCATAATAACTCATTACCTTATTACAAATTCAGATGCATCTCTAAATGTAAGAAAGAAAAACAATTTTGAATCAGTTCTTAAGCAAAAATAAAAAGATCTCAGTAGCACGAAGATCCACAATAGATGTTATTTCGTGGCGCAATCACTGAAAATCTTTGACATTGTTTATCTCGCGCCTACCAATTCTTCCCGAAACGGCCGCTGAACGATTTCCTTTATAGACTCCCAGAAGTGTAAGTAATACTTTTAAAAAAATTTCTAATTTCCGTTTCTTTCCTACCATTAGACAGAAATTAGAAATGTCATCAGTAGTGAGGGAAGATCTCAAGTATAACTGAGATATGAAATCAAACTGAATGGGTTAATCTCAAACTTGGGTAACTGAGCCTTCCCTCCCTCGATGAGGCAGTCATATTCAATTTTCTAACTAACATAATATACTCGTGGCATTTTCCATAATCAGAAAATACGAAGAGCAATGCCAAGCAGTGGTTGAACAAGTTTACCAAGGTGTTCAAATCTCTGCAATACTCCGCCCAACTTTAGCGGGGGGGGGGGGGATGCATATAGATAGAATCGGATTTGCTCGTGGAGAGCCCAGATATTGGGTCGGTCAAAAGTTTAGTCAGTTTTTTGACTCCAACGGCGGATACTATAAAGATAAACAATTACTCCAAGTTATAACCCATGCAGAATTCCTTACTCTTTTTTGTAATATGAAGGGATTCGTTGAAAGACTGTCGAGATTTTCGCTGGAGATGACAACCATTCGTTTTCACCATGTCCAAATTCCGCTAACAAAAACTTTATTGGAGACTTTCAGGAGAACTTTGTTAGCAGGCAGGTAGGGCAAACCTTCTGCCAACTGAGGCAACTATTTACCTTTATGAACCTTTTTCAGCAAGTCTTTTGGAAATTTGCTAAAGAATTTTCCAAAATTGTAGTTTTGGAAAAATCATATAACGTTATTGAAGCAAACATTGATAAGTTTTCAAAATACTGAGGTTTTGGAAATATCGTTACTATTACCAATCTCACAAAGTAAATGAGCAGGTTTTTGCTTCAGATTATGACAATTTTCAACTCAGGGTACTTCAGTGCGCACTCTGTTGATAAATACTGCGAATTTGCTCACAATATTTCGCGTGTCTGGCCAAGAAAAGATGAACGTTAAAAAAGCAAAAAAAGTAGCGTCGAATGGTACCTAACCGCTTTGCTATCTCAAGTTCTACGAAGTTAGAATAGGCTGAATACAAAATTCAGTCACATCAAAAATACATTAGGTTATCCTAAAAGTTTTGTCGGTTTTTACAAACGACTGTAAAATCCCGTACAATAAATGCTTCATAGGCGTTCGATGCTTTTCCTTTCTATTTCTTATGGTTATAAATCCTAATCATAAACTCCTGGAAAGTCTTAAGATAATTGCCAAAAGTCTTCACCCTTCATTTCTGCCCGCTCTTATTTCAGAATTTTGAGGAAGAGTAGGGATTATATCTCAGACTCTCGAAGAGTAGGTAAGTTTCGAATAGAGCAAATCCTGGACTATCCAGCAGTGCTTTTATTCTTCTGATCTGCTGTTAGGGACTTTAAAAAATTATTTCTTTGGAGTTGTCGCTTTTCAAATTAAAGGCAGTGGATCGGCAGAATGGACTCCTGTCAGATTTAGTTTCAGGTAGTTATACCCTCCAAGTACACCGTAGCCCCAACCCCGCCCTCCAATTCATGCGCTAAGTCCTGTTAAGGAGCTTCAATACTCCACCAGCCCCGCCCACTTACATTGAGTGGGCGTCACTGGTGGAGTTTTGAAGCGCTTTTTTTCAGAACTTAACGCGTGAATTGGAGGGGTGGGATTGGGGCTATGATGTACTTGGAGGGTATATATCTGAAACTACCAAAAACTGACAGAAGTCCATTCTGGTGATCCACTGCATTTGAAAACTTACAAATTTCTCCAAATTAAAGCTTGACTAATATTGAACATCATCTTTTGCAAAACAATCGAGCTCGACTTGGCTTGAACAAAAAAGGATTTTTAGAACTTTCGTCTCCTATGGGCTGAACGTGCGCAAAAACCCCAGGTTTTATCCCGCTTGATAATTATTACAGACTTCAAAAACCTGATCTACGTAATCCAAAATGAGTATGACGTGACCAATTTACTCTACTTGATAACTGTTAAACTTTTTTAAAATAATACGACAAGCTTTGAAAATTGGGGAAGATTTTACGTCATTGTTGAGCTGCCCAAAGAACCATTAAGATAACATCGCAAAGACTGCATAGATCAGGGGGAAAAACTACGAGAAAGAGCATAAAAATCTGAGTCGAACGGTACTCAAGTCGTTCATCGATCAGTGTTCTTTGGATTTTGATGACCGATCAAAGAAATCGACAAGACTTTCAGACAATAATATTTCAGAAATTCTAAAATACATGTCACAGGGCTACAAAGATTTGCTTCAACTGTCAAAAGTTCTGCCCTATCTGCGCTATCAAAGATCCTCAAAAGTCTCAGATAAATTCTAGCGAATGTTAGACATGGTAAAAACGAAGTGTTGTTCAGCGATTAACTCAGCACTCTCTCAACGAATCACATTGGGAATGGCTGTCGAAAAGAAGAAGGAATTCTGCACCGCATACAGTTCCAAGTGTTTTTTATCTTTTGTGTACGGTATTCGCGGGTTATTGAAAGCTGACAAAACGTTTGCACCAACCTAATAATGCACGTAACACAAAGCGGTTCAAAAGATGGTGGAGGCGCGATAGAAAATATCAGAAAAACATATAAATGGAGCTTGGCGTTAGTCACACATTCCGGAAAAATTTTTTAGATGCGTCATAGATTTTTTGAAGTCCCAGAACCCCGAATAGAAAAAAGGGACGGCGGTAACTACGCCCCCAAAAATTTTTTTACAAGGCTAAGTCAAATTTTTGAGCAATTTTGAAATTCATTTCAATCAATTACAAATTCAAACAAATCATTTGCACTTTTTATAACTCATGCAACTATCCAGAAAATCGACACACTTTATAGAGGGGAAGTGGGGGGGGGGGCTTGGTCCGCCACTTCGCTCCATCTTATAGATAAAGCTGAATGTCTGTCTGTATGTCTGTCTGTATGTCTGTATGTCTGTACGTATGTGCGGAATAGAAATTTTTATTTCTGAACCGATTTGGACCAAACTTGGCACACATATACTTCGGGGCAGGGAGCGTGTCACAGGCTACTTTTCGTTATCGGTCGATATCGATTTTATCGATTTTTTGCAAAATTTGAGCTACGGGGCTGGGAGTTGGCACAGGGGGGTAATCGAGCATGCTGATTACGAATATAATAATGACAGGGCCGGGCGGAGCCGGGTTTGCCAGCTAGTAATCTATATACCAAGTAGGTCCGGCTTGAAGGGCTGAGCTCAAATAATGTTGTCGTTAACTGCTAGGCGTTAATTGTAGAGCAAATTATGGTAGCCTCTCTGTCATGCTCGCCGGCAAGTCCAGGTAGTGCGACAATATTGCAGGCTCGTTTGGTAAGCAAGTGCTTAGATTTGAAGTTGTCGCAAAGTTTGATCATACTCGCTTCAAAATAGCCAGTGCTTCAGCTAAAGACAGCTTAGCGTTCCAATTTGATTTTGAGTATGTAAAAATACCTCTGGTGGTCTCACGATTTCCGTTCGAGAAAAGGAGCAAGAAAAAAAATTTTTTTTCGACTAAAGGTGCCAATTTGGGATGCTCCCCGAAATTTTTGCGGGCCCATAGACTTGAAATTTTAGGAAAAGGAGAATTTATTTACAAAACCAATTTGAATTCTCAAATGTGTGCAAAAATTACATAAATTATTTACAAGTACGAACAAGTCACTTGCACATTTTTATAACTCATGTATGTGGCTTTCAAAAACTTGACCCATTCTCATGGCAAGATCCTCTTCATCTGATGGCAGAGCTCAACCTATCACAATGGAGATCAGCGATAAAGACAATGCAAGACAAGGTACCCACATGCGAAACACTTCACCTAAGCTTACTGCACATGACAAGAAGAAATATATACACAAACCTGCTTGAATACCAGAGCTCTGCAGATAGCAGGACAATTGATTCGACTTTGTCTCAGATCTTGAGCGGTTTGCCATCCAGGCGTTCTACTCTCTACAGAGAGTCTCGAAAGCTAAGCACAAAATTAGGGACCCGACTAGACAAAAAAGACGGTGAAAGCAGGTAAGTCACCTAAGAAGCATGTTACATTTTGACAAAGACAAAGTGAGCTTACCATGAATGACCCTCCAAAAGCATCCGAGTCAAAGTTGATTTCAACGGTATTGATGTATAAGGACAAGCCTTCGATGACTTTGTCGGCAAACCCGTAAGACGAATTCTCGGAAAGAGTACTGAAATTGAAATTTGAATAAAGCACAAGAGAACCCGGCAGACTCTAGTTACAGACCTTACATGACGATCTTGCTTCCTAGAAGGAGACTCACTCGTTAACACTACTTCGACATTAATTTCATCAACAAACTAAATACGGCAAAAGAAATAAATTTGAAAATCAAAGAGAATGAATCGCAGAGACTTACAATTTCTACAGGAGAACTTTTTAGCCTAGTCCACGGTACACTTACAGTCACTCCGATGCAGTATGCTCGCTTTATCCTCAGCCATGACGGTAATTCCTGGAATTATGTTACTGAATAAACTAAGGAGAGTAAGTAAAACTTCTGCACAAGTTGATCATAAAAAATTCAAAACACCTACAGAAAGACATATTTATTTTGACATTCTAGCAGAATTTTTAAATACTGCGAAGCAATCGACTGTGAGGTAAAGACCAACCAGTACGTCCGTAAGTACTTCTTCGTTGAGCTCTATGAACTCGAGTTTGCTCTTCCCCTTCAATACATCCAGCGAGATCTGTTCAGGTTTCAAATTTCGAGCGAATCTAAAAACGATGTAGCATTTGCTGCGTATAATGACAACACTCTGCATTCATCTACGGCAGTATGTCACAAAGATTACGATGTACTTGTGCCATTCACGCTGCTATTGAGGATATACAGAACCTTTTGCCAGACAGATACGTACGTAGTCTACAGTCGTCCTCATTCCAGCAATCAGCTACGTGGCTGCACTATTTTAAAAGCATTGGAAAGCAAACGTACGACACGTTTTTCTACTTCTTCCATCTTTGCGTTAATTTTTCGCCGTGTTACACCTTTCTGCAATTATGACAAAAACTCTGTTTTCGTCTCACTTGGAATAGGCCCCACGAGCGGCTCGAAGCCCGCGCGACCGCCTCACTTGTGATCTGCACCGCATTCGCTGACGTGTCGTCTCATACGCTTTCATGAGCCTGCGCTTCCGGATGAGGGGTATAGGGCTTTGCCGGGTCGTGGAGCTCAATGAATTTGCGGTCGCTCGGACAGGATGCCATAAAGGAGGGGCTCGGCAAACTGAGAGCTTTGGGGGGAGAATGAAGGAACGAACACCTCAATTAGGCACCGCCTCCGCGGCCTACTGGTGCCAACGCGATGCACAATAGTAGGACGAAAGGACCAGCAGCCCGCCAAGGCTGTGCCTAATTGAAGTGTTCGTTCCTCTACCCGCTTTGGTTCACCGTTCTTGACTCCCTTGGAAGAGCCGGAACTAATACTGTGCTTTGCAGCTTTGGAAAATATTAATAAGCGTTTCTGGAGTTGAAGCTGCTGTCTGGGCGGGACGCGAAGCCAACCTCTTTGTAGAACGATTGGCTGCTGGATCCAATGATTGTCGCCGGGATGGGTGTAGTGACTCCAACTCTCCGGACTCCACACGCCAATGGCTCTCTAGAAGGCGGGCTTTCGCTTCCCGCGCAAACAGCAATTACCATATCCGCAAAAGCGAGTTATTGACTTCTTCAGAAGCTGCAACACAACTCAGCTCATCAAGGGAAATCGAAAACGATAAATATATCAGTCGCCGATCTGCCGAGTCACTGCCTATAAGGACTCAAAACAGTCGCCCCGTACTTTTTAGAATCCAGATATGTGAAAGCTGACATCTGATAGCAGAAAAGCGTTTGACAGGAGAAAGAAAACTGAGAAAGCTGGATACGTGGACAATGGCCGCAACCTCACCGATCTCCACGATCAGGTAGAACTTTACAGCGTCAACCTCACGCTTCTAGAATTTATCCATATACCGATACCGTTTCATTGACTCAAGCTGTATCACTAGGAGTTCCCCTCTCATGTGCGAATGTGCGAATGTATGCCGTAAAATCGTGACGACGGATTTGAATGCGGTCTTTGAGCCCGCAGGTGCAGAAAAGACTCATACAAAACAGCATCACCTCAACTCTCAGCTCACCTTTTCCAATGTCTAAATACTGTCATACGTAAGCAGAAAAAACATTCGAGGAGAGAAGAAAACCTAGAAGATGCGATTGTCGTGAGGTGCGTACGTGTCGCGCGCGGTCGCTCCATCGTCACGATTTTTCGAATACCCTTTATATCGCTTTTTCATTTGCACCTCAATTTGCATACTGTACACCACGCCCGCTATTTCACGGCTTGTACGATTAGAACCTGTTGATTTTCAAGATCTCTCCCTTTTTACTCTTCTTTCTTGGTTTGAATGAATATGTGCTAGGTAATAGTACACAACCCCAGTTATTCCACTGGACAAAATTTCACTGACAAATCACTGGTAAGACTTCGTTCGTTGCTGCGTAGTGTGCAGGTCCACACATCATGTTACGAATGACTCCCGCATATGCTACAGGCGCCGGACTTATCCGCTGGCATAGACGCTACGCAATTTTTCGGATCAGAGATCTGACTAGTCATGAAGAGGCTATAGGCCGTCCGCGCTGCGCACGGAGAGCAACGCTTTTGCGTACATTGGAGGCAGTTTACGACTGGAAAAAGCGCAGAGAAAAACAGGCGGCGAGAGTGCATGAGGAAAGAGGAGTGACGCGCAATACACACCTTGCGCACTCTCCGCGCCCTGCGCGGACGGCCTATAGATAAGTCTAGTGCGCCTGCCTATATAGACTAGTAGATCTGACGGCAAACATAGCGTCCCGTTAATGCAGAGATCGGCTGGTAAAATTCGCGCATGAACAAATAGCCGTACCCATAAATATGCTTGAGAACATTTGCCCCGACATTTGGCAAAAAAGGTGTTTGATGAAAACGCTTGATATAGCAGTTCAGTCCATGACCAGTTCTTATTTTGCCGCTTCTGGTCTTTCACTGCTCCATTGCATATACGTGTGCAGTTACACAAAACAACTGCTGCGGTCTACTGCACCATCGACTCCCAGAATGTCGCGAGGGCGAAGACGTGAGACCAGTGTTGAAGCATAGCTGATGAATTCGTTATCGGTTGTCGAAATTTTTGCGGCCCTACAACCCCAAAATTTCGAGAAAAGAAGGGATGGCGGCAGCCACGAACCTAGAAAAAATTTTTACAAAGCTAATTTAGACTGAAGAGCGCCATAATATCTGAGATATTTACAGGTATAAACAGCACATACTTAGGGGTCATGCGAGTAACTTTCAAAAATCCCCCTCGGTCCGCCACTGGTTCACAGTACAGTCAAGCAGTTCCGTTTGATATAGTGTGCTTGCACTGCAGGTAAAATGCGGTAAAATTAGCGCGTGAACAGGGGTGGAGGACTATATGTCGCCGGGTGGAGGACATTAGGTCGCCGAATTTGGAAGAGTCCCGCGCGGATTCCCTGTAGGAACGCATGTCCGCGTATATACAAGGGTGCGTATTTGTCGCAAATGACCGCGGGGACCGCCCTCTTTCGGCGACCTAATGTCCTCCACCCTATGTCGCCGAATTTGGAAGAGTCCCGCGCGGATTCCCTGCAGGAGCGCATGTCCGCGCATGTACAAGGGTGCGTATTTGTCACAAATGAACACGGGGACCGCCCTTTTTCGGCGACATATAGTCCTCCACCCCGGGAACAGATAACCACGTCAGTGATGCGGGCATTTTGCGAGCGCAACTGGCCGGCGTCACAGAAGCAGCTCTTGTCCACGCGCAAATCTTAGATACCGCATTTTACCTGCAGTGCAAGCACACTATTGGCAGTGTCCGGGCAAGAAGTCAGTTTTGAGGTTTTGTGCTTATCCGGGCCTTTTCGTTACACTGGAAAGCGCAAAAACTGCGAAAAAAGGCTCTAACGCAGGATGGAAATCAGTAGGTGGGCGGGGTCTTGCCCACTGTGGACTCGCGCTCCCAGCTTCCGGAGCGATCTCCTTGATTTCGCTAGCCGCCCTGACATTGCCACCGGCCAAGTGCGATGACATCGGAACCGAGAAGATCGCTCCGAAAGGAGGGAGCATGAAGTCACAAAGGCGAATACCCTGCCCTGCAGGATTGAAGTGTTAGTATAGGGCACGAAAAATCGTGACGATAGCGCGACGTGCGCGACACGCACGCACTTCCGGCAACCGTACTTTTTTGGTTTTCAGCTCAACTCAAATGGTTTTTCTGCCCACGTATTATAGTGGTTAGACAAAGTGACTGAGCTGAGTGTCGAGGAAATGCCTTTTTGTTTGAGTGTTTTATGCTCCTGTGGGCGCAAAGACCGCAGTCAAAGCCGTCTTCACGATTTCAAGAATGAATTATATGTTCGGAACGTGGATCACAAGCGATGCTAAGTCGCAAATCTTAACTGCCATACAACAAGTACTAAGTAAGCTGTTGTACAATTACAATCCCTAATCGGACCATAAGCGAAAGATTTATATGCAGCATGTCCATGCAACAGCATTTTTTTTGCGCTGGTTCGTTTGTTACTTATACTTTCAACCTCTGTGAAGTCTCGCGCAGAAATCAGATTTTGCGGCAGTGCGGATCTCATTCGGAAGTAAGTATGGAAGTATAGGGCATTTAGAAAATCGTGACGATGGCGCGACTGCGCGCGACACGCACGCACTCCCATTTTTTGGTTTATATCTTTCATCAAATAGTTTCTCTGCTTAAATACGATAATATTCAGACACTGGAAGTGACTGAGCTAAGCGTTGAGGTGATGCCATTTTGTATGGGTGTTTTATGCTCCTGTGTGCGCAAGGACCGCAGTCAACTCGTCGTCACGATTTTAAAAATGAACCATACTATGTATCGACCCTTCCACAATTGCTGCTACCCTTGGTCCGAGTCTCTGACCTGCGGTACGCGTGGCTGACATGTTGGTAACATGAAACAACGCGTTGGCGTTAAGGCCAACAGCCAAAATCTTTCGCCAATTTGTTGCATGTTGCCAACATGTTAGCCACGCATGACTCGGGCGCAGGTAGGGAGTAGGTAAATGTAAAAGGGACGATTACATCGCCGCGCAACCGCATATGGCAATCAATTAGCCATACATAGACTGAGGGACCCGTCATACTTCGCCGAGAAAAGCCTAAAAGCGCCCAAAAAGCCTAAAAAAGTCCAAAGCCCGAAAGCGCCAGAAGGAGCCGGAACGCGGAAACGAACTTTTGGTAGAATCTGACATTATTTTGGTGTGCAGACGACAGAAAATGAACCAAAAAGACTTGTCTGCGAAATCAACACACATGCCTTAGCGTCAAAACGTGCGCGCGGAAGGGGACGTTTCGGCTCTTTCTGGCGCTTTTGGGCTTTTTTCGATAAAGTATGACGGGTCCCTGAGGGTTGCTGGAATGAGTTGTTACAATAGAAAGCCCAAGAAATTAGAGGGACTTACTTGGAGGAACTTGCAATGTCAGAGGCATGATCGATATCTTCAGAGCAAATTTGAAGATGTCAGTTATGACTCTCCACAGGATGCATGCATAGCCAGATCATTTCCAAGAAAAAGAGGAAAAACACTTTGTATGTGACGCATTGAGCAGGATAAGTAACTTACGGCAATGTTTCTGACAGCGGCAAAATGGGGGTAGGCATTGTGTAAGGGATCATAAGGTCTACTCCACGCTTGACAAGCTTGCGAAAATGACAGCACTTGCTGAGGTGTGCGCAATAAGACTGTGTTGAAGAGATTCCTCATTCGGCACTTACATTATGTGTGCAACAGTCGGTATTCAAGAAGTTTGAAATACAATATGGAAGCTCGACTGTTTGCACTTTATAAGCTCAATTTTTGACATAAAGCATTGAGGCTCCAACCAACAATGCGCGCTGCGGTCACTGAGACTATGCGCAGATTAAGTATAGTGCAAGGTTGAATCAAAAGAATGAGGTTTGCAATGAATACGCGCCTCCACATAAAGCAAATAAAAGAGCCTACAAAAATGGATTATAGACTCAACTGTCTAGAGCTACCAACAATTGAGCTTCCAATAACACCAAGACCATGGCAACAAAGCGGTCCGAACAATGCAAAAAAAGAAAGCAGATACCCTAGGACCTGTTAAATTTGCAGAAAGACCGCATTAACAATTGCTCTTCACTGCTTATACGTAGGTCAAATGCCTATCTGCGTACTGTGTACACGTCTTCCTATCGATCAAAAAACCCAGTCTCTCGTCTGTAGATGCTAAGAATACAAACCTCCTTAAAAGCTCCACTATTTTTTCAGTCATCTCACTTGCACAGGAATAACGAAAGGGTTGAGAAGATTGCGCCTTTTTAAGGTTGAAGATGTGAAACAAAACTTTTGGAATGATAAAAATGAGTAGGTAATGCGACGGACCCGGCCCAGTATTTCTCACACGTCCTTACATCCTCGACGGATTGAGACTCAGAGCACAGATCCAGATAGGATGAACTCATCTGTACAGTTATCATGAACTACATGCCCATATTATATGAAATATTGCAGCCAAGATTCTAACGTTCAACGCAAATTCGTAGTAGCTGATTTCGACCGCGATGGCGTGTTATTCCCCTGTCCATTCATTATCACATTTGGTTGAAGATAGAACATAACTGAACAGTTTTGGCAAGAATAGCAAATATAAACAGGAAAGCAGATTCGAAAACGATTGCCACCTTATTAATTACTCAAAAGCCAGTAAAGCCCTCGCTCTGTGCAGCACCGATACGGCGATAAAAGGTGTGTTTTACAAGAGTAGAATAAATTCGAGGAGGACGATTACATTAAAACAGTCAGAAAAGCAGTAAATTGATAAAAATACAGGAATGTTGCAAATAGAAACGAATAAAAGAAGAAGCAATGTCGCTTACTTGGAAAGATGCTTGATGATTTGGTTTTTCAAGATGTTAGCCATGACAGATCCGTCATTCGGGATGTTGGTGTTCCGTTGCTGAGCGAGCCGACCGTCCTTTCAAGCTATTAATCACTGAAACATTGATTAGCCCCGCTTTGATATCCATAGGAGCGCGAAAGAAAGCTGCAATGCAAACAAGCTAGCGTCATACGCTCAAACACTACTAGAGAACCAAAATTCGGTTTCCGGAAAGAAATTCATCTCAAGAACGGTACTAAAGCAAGGACTAAGAAGTTGAAAGCTGTGACAGAATTGTGGGTGTAGTATATAGACGCAGCCACACGCAACACACCCCCGGTCCCTCATTGTGCGCGTTGCTATCGTCTGCCAGCGACTTCTTTACCATCGTTCGCTGTTTTCGATTTTTTTATTTACTAGCGCATCGCACCACTGAAATATTTCAAAGCCTGTGTCGTTTTCCTTTTTTTCTGCGTCACCTAAATGATCCGTGGAGGATGAAGTTTGATCCTGGTGTCGTTGCAGACTTCCTTTTGAGATGTTTTGGGCATAAATCGGCTCGCATATTCGTATTGAGCTGGATTGCGGACTTCCTCTGTTAATGTGTATGAACTTGTTGAACCCCCTCGTCATAGCATTATTGTTCATACTCTCTCGCTACCGAAAACCGCCACACATTGAGTTGGTACGACTTCACCTTTACACGAATCTGGGAGCTGATGATAGATATAGACTGCCTGCCACTACAAGAACCTTATTCGTCACTCGTGTCTCGCTTCTCCAACAGTTGTCCTAATAAGCACAAAGTCTCAAAATCTATCTACTTGTCCTGACACTGCCTTTCAGCTCGTTTTGATTCGTCATTATTGCCAAGCGGCGTAGGGGAATTGTGTCAAATAAATCACGTTTTCCTTGAACATGCCCGCTTTTTAGACCAAAAGAAACTGTGCTAAATGATGTACCAATACAAAATCACCTTTTGATGCAGAAACCATAGAGTACATCATCAGAATACCACTTCAGTTTCAATCGACATGTTTATTCAGGCCATATTTCCATTTTTGCGCCAGTAAAGAACTGAACTTATGGAGCGGAAGCACATACAGTGTGCTAATCAGGGTCAAGCGTGTGATGCGACTGTCGCAACGGGGGTCGTAAAGGGGGCCTACGGTGAGGGGGGGGGGGGTCGTAAGAGGGGGTAATTGGATAAAAAAAACCGTACGATTGAAAGCAAATCAAAGAAGTAATTATTACATGTTCTCAACAATAAATTCATGGAATGCCGTGTACCAATGTATCAAATAAAAACGAGTGAACAATAATTTGGAAACATTTGCAAGCGTAGAAATTCGCTTCATTTGCTGCACCTTTGAAAGATTATGACTTAGTTCTTTTTTTTTGTGGGAATCGCTATTTTTCCCGTAAAATATTGTCTCAAACGGGGATCGAACTCTGCTGGCATGACTAAAATTCAAAAATAAACACTTTCAGAAGCTCAAATGCTACTAAAGGCATGTATGTGTGATAAAGATGTTGGATGTACGGATTGGTGTAGACATACTGCTTCCGAAGGCTCACTGAAGACTCGCACACTCGACAAAAGCGCACATGTAGATCAACGATGACAATCAATAATGTAATGCCATTTATGAGGCCCTTACAGTTTATATGTACTTTAGATAAGCCCTGCTACTGCTATGCGAAATCTGGTGTTATTTTATAAACTGCGGATTTTCTTATGATTTTATATATGGTAGCAAAAAATGAGAAAAGGGGGGGTCGTATCTGCGCCTGATCTAAATTTCTCCGGAGCTACTGGAGCTTGTTAGCTGCAAACTTGCTGTAATACGAGGCCATCCCTCTAGTTTTTATCATAAGAATTTCAGGCTGTTTTATAACTTCTCTAGTAAGTTACAAAATTTTGAGCTCAAAAATCCCAGTTTTTGCTTTTTAGGATCGCATCTAAATTTGCGAGAGCCTGATCTAAATTTTTTCGAGCTTACTGTTCCTCAAGAGCTGAAACTTTTTCTTTGGATAGTCTGGGCACCATAGATGCGATAGGTGGAGAAATTTCTCTGACCCCCTTCACTTTAGGGCCGGCATCTGGCTGACCCCTTTCACCTGAGGTTGAGACTAATCAAGGCAAACAGCTATTACAACGGAACTTTTGTTTGGAAAGGAAACGCCAGCTGCTCTTCTCCTCAGACATCAAGACTGCAAGAGAGTATCGAATCAACAACGTTTCGTTAAAAAACGCATGCTTGAGACCTTCTGCGCGCTCAAAGGGCGTTGATAACAAAACGTAATCAAAAAGTAAAAGGTGATTTTTTGAATAATTAACGTTGTATCAATGAATACATACTTTGCAAAAAAGAGTTGAGCAAGAGTACAAAAATCTGAACCGACTAGCGATGGATGCATGTTTATTGACAAGAAATCACTCCATATCTTTTTTCACTAGAGAGAATAATAACAAACAAAACAACAGTCAGATTACTCGTTTTTCATGCTTTCGATTCATATATAAAAGTTCGAAAAAGACCTTCTCGGTTCGAAAATATAATTATCCAAAATTGGCTGATATTGTAACTAGATAAAACTGCTCGTATCTCGCTTCACAGAGAAGCTACGAAAAAAGAGACGGTCTACGTCGATTCCTCGCGTTCTTAGCTATCGAATGGTATAAAAGGTGTTGGCGCACAAAGCTTTCCCAGTCCAAAAAAGTCTTGCTCCGGCAAACCATAGAAAGCCGGAGCGGGGTGGAGCAAGTTACTATTGAATATCTCCACCTCATTTTTGAGAAAGCACAAGTTTTTTTACCCCACAACCTGTATAACATCAGAAAGCCCACAAAAAAAGGATTCGACGTAGACCGTCTCTTTTTCTCTAGCTCCCCTCTACTTAGAGTTACACGGGATTTTACCCAAAAAGATGTGTGTTTTTGTCGAGAGATTTCTGCGTGAAGAATGGATAAAGGTGCCTGATTTTCTAATTGCGTCACAGAGCAAGACCTTGCCAGTAAACGTAGACCGTCTCTTTTTTTAAATCTTTGTTCTTTCTTTCAAAAATAAATTACAAATTAATTACACAAAATCAGCTGGTGAGTAGGCGTATAAAATCGCTCGTATCTCGCTCTACAGAGAAGCTATGAAAAAAGAGACAGTCTACGTCGATTCTCCATAATCTCAGCTTTCGAACGGTGTAAAGCATGTTAAGGCTTTTTTGCTTCCCGGCTCTAAAAAGCACTTGCTTTGGTGACCGATAAAAGCCAATACATTGGGGGAGCTAAGTGGAGCCAGCTTATAGTAAATACCTCCACACCATTTCTAAAAACTGTCAGGTTTTTTCGCTCAGCCATCTATATACCATTCGAAAGCCCAGGAAAAGGGGACTCGACGTAGACCGTCGAATTCTTTCTAGCCGCTTTTTACCGAGAGATACACTGCATTTTACCTGAAATCATGTTCATTTTCGACAGCAAATTTCTGCCAAACGAAGACCTAATCTGCTGGTTATCTATCTGCGTTACAGAGCAAGTCTTCATTAGCAGACGTAGACCGTCGACTTTCTCGTAGTATTCTTTTGGAGAACAGAAAGAGGAAAATTAGTTGACACATGAAGTACATAAAATCCCTCATATCTCGAGGCACAAAAGACTTAGAAAAAAGCCGACGTTCTATGTCGATTCTATATGACCTCAGTTTTCGAATGGTAAGTAACTTGTTGGGGCATTTTGCTCTCAGGGCTCACTTACCCCCTTCACCTTACAAGGATGGGAGTAGCAGAGACCCCCTTCACCTGGAGAGGGCCCGGCTCCCCCTATCGCACCTATGCTGGGCACTATACTACAGAACCTGTGCTTTGCAGCCTCTCAGTCTTTTCCTGGCCTTAGTTAAGAATTTTCAAACTACCTTGCTCATGCACGTTTTTGACGTCGTTCTGGACGGCGCTAAGCGGTTTTTTTCGCAGGAAAAACTGTGGAAGAGGTAAGAACTGAGCTTCTTAGTCGAAAACATTTTTTGTAGTTCAAGAATGTCATTTTGTTCTCCGTGTAAAAATTTTTGTCGCATACGGGAATCGAATTTGCTGGCCTGAAGTATGCCTGAAAATTCAAAAGTAAACTTGCAGAATCTCAAACATTATTGAAGGTGTGTGTATGTGCTGGAGATGCTGGGCGCACCCATTGGCCTAGAAATTCTGCTTCCGAAACCTCACTGAAGTTCTCACGCAGGTGTTTTTTGAGATTGACATTCGTTTATGCAGGTTACCGCGAGAAATGTGGGCAGGGGAGGTAAGGGGGATAGATGGGGGAGGGGAAGGGAGGGGGGAGGGGGAGGGGTCGTACGGATGGGTACCTTCATGGGGGGGGGGGGGTCGTAAATGAGGGTCCAGGATCGCATCAACACGCTTGACCCTGGTGCTAATTAGATTTTCCGCTTGTATAGTGTGCTCGCGGTGCCGAAAAAATGCGCTAAAATTTGCGCGTGAACAAATAGCCATACCAGTAATGGCGGCAGTACACTATATTGTAAAATCTACTGAACAATATCATATTTGATTTTTCCCTCTCCTATCCCTTGTCGCCACATGCATTTTACTTGTAAATGCTTGATTTGCTCAAGCTTATTTCGGTCAACATTGTAAGCGAGCAAAGACATTTGAGACACTATTTTGTATGCGTCGCTATGTATCAAGCAGGACTCGGGCAGGCGCTATAATTGATCCACTTGATCCGCTTGATTCACTTCGCTATTGGTGAAATCAGTGAACTGACCGATAGCGAGTAACGAGTGGATCAAGCTGATCAAGTATTCCGCGTGCCCTGGTAAGGAAATTGAAATAGGAGAGTTTTGTTTTCAAAAGCTAGAAACCTTGCCTTGTGCCGTGCCCTAAACGCTTATATGAGATTATTTTGAAAGTCGTGCCTTCGCAAAGTTTCAGCCGCCTCTGCGGTCACCGCAGACAGAGTCAATCTGTTCGATGAAAATCTGTCCCAATCGGGATCAGGCCGCACCGTTGGCTTGAATTTGTGCGCTCGCAGCGCTAGAGGTTTGCGCTGCATATATGCGCTGTCGGAGAGAGCGGAGATTGCATAGAGAACAGACAAGCTATTATTCCAGGAATACACAACCCAGAATGAAAAATCTTGGATTTCGCTAAAATCTTGTATGGGGGTTATTTGACGTGCTAATCACGAGAATGATATTTATTTCGCATGGCACCGCCTTTTTGTGGGGCTATGCTAAGCATACGTTATCAGGTCAGAATCTCAGATATTGCTGAAACTTTGCACAGAGGGGTTATCCTACATGCTAATCACAGTTGTCACACTTTTTCCGCACGAAAACGTCTCCCTGTATCGAGCAAAAGGGTTATTCAGCACGCCGTGCAATAATATCATATCAAATTCGCAAGATAGCGCCATTTTTTTGGGGTTACGACGGGTTTACGTTAGTTGCGTCAAAGTCCCAAATTTGCTCAAATCACCCTGAAGGGGTTTCAAGCGTGCTGATACGAATATCATGCTTGCTCATTGCAATGACGACTTATTGTGAAGTTACGGTAATCTGCAGCGTACAAATAAGCACCATTTCTGCTTCCAGGCCATTTTACAGCCCCAGAAATCCGCGAAATGGCCTTAGCATGCGAAATGAGCGCGATTCGTGATCAGCATATCAGATAACCCTTCTGCACTTACTTTCAGGCAGATCTACGACTTTGACCCATTACCGTTCTACCGCAACACCACAGAAAGGTCCCAAAATGCATGTAGACTGCAGTGTTGATAATCATCATGTCGAATAACCCTTCTCGCTCAGATTCCAGCCAAATCTACGATTTTGACCCCTACTGTGCATCTACCGTAACCATACAGCGAGACGTTTTCATGCGGAAATAGTGTGATAATCGTAATCCGCATGTCGATTAAGTTTTCTGCGCAAAGTTTCAGCAAGATGTGAGATTCTGACCCCATAGTATGCCTATCTAATCCCCGTACCGAGGGGGGGGGGGGGGCGCGCCCCCCCCCCCCCCGAGAATGGGTCGCGAAATTTTTGAAAGTTACTTGAATGTGTTATAAAAGTGTGCAAATGACTTGTCTTTACTTGTAATTAATTTTTAAAAATTTTCAAAAATACAAATTAGTCTTGTGAAAAAATGGCTGACGCCACGCCCATTTTTCCAGATTTTAGGGGTTGGAGACCCGCAAAAATTTCTAGAAGCACCCCAGAAAATTTTTCGGAATGCATGGCTCACGCCACGCACCTTCATTAAAAAATTTTTTTGGCGCGCCCCCTCCCCCCGAGCCGAAATCCTGGGTACGCCACTGCTATGTACAAAGTTTCAGCGAAATCCAAGGTTTTTCATTTTTGGGTTGTGTATTCTGGATAAGCGCATTTTGTCCCTTACCTTACCCCGTAACTCCAGCATTTGTCGCTACTGTTCTTGAAGGCAGTGTCCGGGCAAAAAGTCGATTGTGAGGTTTTATGCTTACCCGGGCCTACACTATGCTGAATCCGAAAATCCACATTGGAAAGCGCAAAAACGGCAAAAAGGGGCTCTAACGCAGGAGGGAAATCGAAAGTGGGCGGGTCCTCCCCAATGTGATTTTCGCAGTCTTAGCTTCTGGAGCGATCTTCCTAATTTCTTTAGCGCCCTGAGATCTCCACCGGCCAGGTGCGAGTGCATGACTTGAAATCGGAACCGAGAAGATCGCTCTGGAAGCTGGGAGCGTGAATTCACAATAGGGAGGACCCCGCCCACCTGCTGATTTCCCTCCCGTGTTAGAGCCGTTTTTCGCCGTTTTTGCTCTCTCCAATGTGCATTTTCGGATTCAGCATAGCGAACAGGCCCGGGCAAGCAAAAATCTCATGATCGAGTTTTTGCCCGAACACTGGTAAATGTGATATCCGTGGTTAACATGCTAAACGAATAACCAAATAATCGAGTAAATTGGAAATTGAGAAATTTCGAATAAGCGAATATCGAATATATTCGAGGTTTTGAGATTCTTGATCGAATTTCGAACGATTTTTATTCGAATACTACTCGAATACTCGAATAATCATTCGATTCGGTCCATAGTATACTGCCGACGGCTTCTGGCGGCGGCTAGCGGCGGCTGCCGGCGCGCTAAGGCGCCCTCAGGGTTCGAAACTCAAGGTTTCTTGAACGGCTTCTGGTTGGTGAAGAGATCTTCTTGTGCTTTCAATTGAGCTTTTCAAACCACAAGTGAGTGTTCTGGATGCCGTTCATCATTTCTTGTATTTTTGCCAGCCATTTCCACTGTGTTTCAACTTCGTTTTCGTAATCTTGACATCTTACAGTGAGTTGTATTGAATGGAACCGGATGGGAATGAGAATGACCTGGATGTGGTTGAAGATTTCGCAGAGAATTTCGCCGAGTGTAAAAATTCAGGTGAAGACAATACCCCTTTCTTACAAGGATTACCTAGGGCCTGCTCAATGGAGTCACTTGATGTGGTCTACAACTTGTTGACTCAAATGTGATCAGCATCTTGCAGGTATCGGTAGTTCCCTGGGCGCAAGATACAGCAGAAATAAGAAGTTGCCAGAACACACGGCCCTCGATTGGTCTGTACACATAGAGTAAGTTAGCCTCGCGGGGCTTCTGCTAACGCTTCTTCGCAGTGGAAATTCAGGGAGAATGAAATCCAGATGTACGGAATCTTCTGCGGTTTCAATGGTGGGGCTGATGTAGCGAGATTCGTCATGAATAGAATGGTTTATGAAATTTTCAAAGGAGAACATCCAATAACAAAGACAATGAGTGTCGAAGAAGTGGGTCAACTCGAAAAGATTGCTGGTATAGTGCCAAATTCGCTGTTGAACCTAGACATGTTGTGTCAGTGATAGACTGTACGGGAGCAACTAAACATGAAAAGCCGTGACGTTTCGTTCATATGAAATTTAGGTAAAAGGCGCCCTGCATGACAAGTTTCAAAAGGTGGATGTTAGCTATCTGCAAACCAGGGAAGACGATCTCACAAAAAGATTTTTTCTCATGGAAGATCCGGAGAAGAACGAAATCAAAAATTCGCAGATTTCAGCACTAAATGCAAAGGTATTGTAGCTGATAGCGAAAATAATCAATAAGTTTTTGTTAGCCGATGCTACCACTAATTTCAGATACGTAAAGGGACCACAGCCTTCGTGGTGTTAAGACTGGATCGCCATCTGTATGTGCTCAACTGCGGTACTTCGTTGTGAGTTTAGAGCTCGTCGTGACTGTGCAGGGTATGCGGCGGGCGCTTGACCGGCACTGATAAGGGCGTTTCTTGCACAATTTTCGAAAATCTGGAGGGACAGCATCCACACAGCGGCATGGCTTCTACTACCACTCCCTCACCGTTACAGGCCGTGCACAGTTGCCTTATCGCGGTGTCGTAAAAGTTGAAGGGAAGGGAAATACCGGATAAAAACCCCTTTTAGTCTTTCGTTCTGATTTTTTCAAAATCGAACTAGATTAAATAACTACCTATAATAACTGCAGAACAGAACCAAGAATTTTTTGAGCTTTTTTGTAAAGCAGCTCAAGTTTTCGGATTTTCAGACAACTATGCCCTGCTTTCCGAAAATCTAAAATTTCTCAGGTGCTTCTCAAACTTTAAAAGTACATACGTACAGGGTGCGCCGAAAGCATTTGCGTCAACTTTGCATGAGTGCTGCAAAAAAAACTATTTAAAGTTTTGATTTCAAAATTCATGTGGTAGAATGCTGCAATCATCCTCTACAAAATAACGTTTTAGGAGCTGCCATACCTTTGTGCAAATAATGAAATTGTCGTACTACTACTTTTGAAAGGTGCAAAAACCTAATTTTTCGGAATTTTTGATTCATTCCGTAACTGGAGATTCTTAAGACATTTTCAAGGGGTTTTATGTCCACAGTGTAGAAAGGCTTCGCGCTATCGAATCGTACTTGCGTCCGCCAACAATTATTCTACCAAAAATGGCAACAAGAAGTACGCAAATGCCACCCGCGTGTCAGTGGCCGTTTTGTTTTGAAATCACATTTGTAAGCTATAGAAACGTGCCTGTCACCGGATTCAATGCTATAATGCTTTCACAAAGCTTCTAGATAAATATTCAGTTTTTTCCCACTGATGAAATTGAACTCCAACCTGATTTGGAGTCAATTTCTGCTTTTTTTTTTCGCTCATTCGCACTCCTGTGCGGTTTTTGAGCATGTAGCAAACACATGACTTTGTTTAAACGCCGATAATTTTCTTGTCAGACCATCCTAGATTTTGCGCTTATAGTACATGGCAGCCGAAAACTTGCTTTATCATGTGGTGTGTTCGGTGCATCACAGGAGCATTTTTCTATGAAGAAGCAGAAGTTTCTCTGAAAAAATACATGCGTGTTGCGCGCAACTTAATCAATAAGATATTTTGTAAATTTTCTCAAGCCGCACTTAGAAATTCCAATTCATGCTATAGCCTCTTAATGATAAAACGTTACCAAAACAAAATAGCTTTTTGCCTATCGCTGATCTCGTGTCTTGCACGAGTTTTGCGTTGCAGAATACACGCGCAAATAATTCTGGCGCACCCTGTACAGTTGATGCGTCGGCCAGATCAAATCCTTCATCTCAGTGTTCAAAAGACCTAGATAAACCCGACGATTTGAGTCGAATCCCCATATCCTAAGGCCTCGGGCATACCTCACGCGATTTCAATCGCCACGCGATTTGGCAATACTCCAAATGTTCATAACTCATCCTACGGGGTTTCTGAATGTACGGAAGAGGGGGCATTTTATCAACCTACGAAAGTTATACATGCTGTGCATTTGTGGTCTTCCAGTATTGAATTTGAAGACATATGGCAAATTGCTAGATCGCGTGGCGACTGAGATCGCGTGAGGTATGTCCCTTGCCTAAGCTTTCCAATCGTATATATAAAGCTGAATGTCTGTTCGGTACTGTATGTATGTGTACGTATGTTCCGTATACGAATTTTCATTTCTGAACCGATCCGGCACCAAACTTTGTTCACTACACTTCGGGGCGGGGCGAGTGTCATAGGCTATTTTCGTTATCGATCCATATCGCTTTTGTTGATTTTTATTGTTATTATTGTATTGTTGTTTTTATCGTTGTTATTATTCATTCTAAGTTCGACATAGGGCTGGGAGTTGGTACCGGGGTAAATGAGCATACTGATTACGAGTAGAATGTTAGTTTTCAAAATTATCGGTTAATTTCATCGTTTATCAATTTGTTTTTGCAACGTTCGAGCTACGGCACTGGGAGTTCGCACAGGGGGATAAGTGAGCATGCTGACTGCGAAAATAAAACCGGAATAGGGAATTGGCATGTAGAAGTGGGCACAGGGAAATGTTGTATAGGTCGTTTATAAAATTGTTACGATGGATTTGACTGTCGTCTTTTCGCCCACATGAGCAGAAACCATTCATACAAAAAGGCATCACCTCAACTCTTAGCTTCACTCCCAAGGTCTAAATTCTGTCATATGTAAGTAGTAAAACCAGTCGTGAGGAAACGAGAACCAAGAAAACACGGTTGCCGGGAGGGGCGAGCGCGTGGCGCGCGGCGCGCCATCCTCACCATTTTTCAAATGCCCTATACAGGAATAGGGATGAGGGCTGGGCGGAGGCCGGTATGACAGCTGGTTATACATAAAGCTGCACGCACCGCTTAAACTACTGTAGGCTTGTTACCTTTGTCGCGTGAACTTCTGTTTCTGTCCCATAACATAGATTATGATTAAATTGAGATGAAGATTCGATGAAAGCTTATATCTATACAACCAGATAAGATCAATAAACTCCTGATAGATTGTCGAGCTGGTAAACCCATGTAACATTTTGCAAGTCCAAAAGCATAATACACACGAGGCAGAATCCATTATAAATCATGGGGAAGGTCGACAGTGTAATTTTTTCGACGCGATCTCGTTCACCCTTCCTTTGATGAATTTCGACCCATATGGTATGACAAAAGCACAGAATGATCTTGTTAACGAGAAAGTACTAGGCATGATGAAATTACAGCGGTTTGGCTGTTCGATCTGACCGTTCTATTGTGCGACTGAATCCACGCGTTCATGACAACGAAGATCGTGGGGAGTACGAAAGACTGGAGAAGCTGAACATCGATCCTGGGGTACCAAATTAAATTTGTCGATTTTGTAATTCCATTAGTGACCCTTACGCAGACGGTTTTTCGACCTACCCGCGCCCTGGGCGACTACTTCCGGCGAGACCTCTATGAAGAACTGGAGGAGTTCGCAAATGCCAAGGGTAGTCCTGTAATCTCCGATCCCGATGTCTATGATCACGAGGTTTGTCAAATTCAGTGCTGGCTCGTGTTTCATCTGTATTTATTTAGATAGACGAGTCTTGGAAATATCTTATACTGTTGTCAGACGGTGTGCTACAAAATCTCAAGGACTGCGGTGTAGAAGACTTTACAGCGTATGGGATAAATATTTGTAGTACTTACATATTGAAGTTTACGTTTAGTGAGGTGGCAGAAAGGCTAAAGGTGCAAACCAATGTTCGAAGTACAGCACAAGCTCTTGTGGATGAATTTAGCAGGAAGCACTACTCAGCTTATTGTCGAGTACGTCCTACTCCGGCTTCGTGTTTATCATGTATATATACTAGCTACTTCTTACATACTTGGAATCATAGCAGTGGGCCTCTTCCCTGTATGCTTTGTGTTTCAGAGCGGTGACCAGGGAAGCAACCGATGTGAAGAAATGACCGTTATCTTCGTGCAGTTATGGGATACGAACAAGCTTGTTGATATGTCGTGTGGCTCTTTCACCGACTCTTTGGATGCGACAAACTCGTTATTGACCGGACCACTTGCTCCATATGTAGATATAACGGAAATAAGTCCTGAGATTCGAGCAGAACTTGAGCGCTTATGTCCCGAGATTCCATCAAAACCTGAGCCTTTATCGAGTCCTTAAGGGCCGTTTTAGTTGTAGTCGTGTAAAGACTCTATTCTCAGATCCTGTTAATTTTGCTCTAGTCGTACCTCCTGTTAGTACAAGATACCTACCTGGAGGTTTCTCATTTCACTCCAAGACGGGGAAGACTTTTGGAAGATACAAATGTAGCTTAGAAATAACCGACAAATATTGTGTCTGTTACACAACTCCAGCATTTGCTACAGATCCAAGAGAGTTGTTACTGATTGTTTTCTACTTAACAAAGCGAAGCTTTCAGCAATGCTCCTCGGCAGATCTTTGTACAAAACTAAAGATGTCTATTTCGGCACTTACTTTACTCAGCGGTTTGATTTCTAATTCTGGGATCTGTCACAAGATTTACGATAACTGGTGTCTACTTAATGATTGTATGCAATTGTAATAAACTGTGAATGGTTACTTAGACACACTCTTGGTCTTCTCACAGTGCTCATGTTGTCGACTTTTCTTTGATTAGACACATTTTTCCCTTATACTGTAGTCGTACACCGATTTCCGGTGTGTGCATGCGCTGGCGCTCCTATTTATCTAAAATGCTGAGACATTTCATAGAAAGTAAGGTAAAATGCGGCAATTCAATAGGTACATTTGAATCTAGCTGGTACTGTATAACTTGTGTAATACTTTAGTATTTGAGATTTTCCCGAATACTCGAGACGTATATATTCATAACTGAGAAAAGTCGATTCATTCCCAGATCGATTATTCAAGATGAAAAAAAGTCGCATAATCGAGTATCGAACATTTATCAATATGAATAATCTCGATTAATAGGATATGTATTTCTAAATTGTGGAGATTTCGAGTAATCGAATATATGAGATTGTCCCGAAATGTCGGGTTTTTTGATAGGTCACCAAAGCTCACAGTGGACCGACGAATGAATCAAGTATCATTGAACTCAAAATTTTTATCCTCTTTCTGGAAGCTATATTTTCTCACTCATCCATGAGGTCCTTGCAATGCTATCGTCATATCTCTTCATGTAAGCTTACTATGAAGACAGAATTCTACCATCTATGTATTTTATCCTGAAAATTTTGAAGAGCAGTGGTTTTGTAAACCTTTGATTACTTTTTTGTCTTCTTAGCTCACCTAGTTGATGTACAAGTCTCTAAGAATTGTTGATTTGAGGAAAACCCCATCTTTTCAAACACTTGTAGCGCGAAAGCGTACCGAAAGTGCTAAAAGCTAGAAAGCTAGTTCTTCGAAGCAAATCATACTTGATTATCTTGCGCAATTGATTCATTAAAAATTTGATTCGCAGAAAATTGTAAACTTCAGTGTCTTTGCTACAGTTTTGTATTCCATGATTTCAGCAAAAATTGAGATATCCAAACAAATAATTTTGTAGAGCTCCTCGCATCAAAGGAGAAGGAGCTCTATCGCATTTTCCAAAATTTGCTCTATTTGCCCATTACCTAGTTTTTTCGGGAAGAGCCAAACAAAACTATAAAATAACCCGAACTTCGAACAGATAGAAATGACAGGCTGAGGATTTTGGTGATTTATCTGAGAGCGTTCGGAAGATCATGTTACGTGAACATATTTCCAAAAAGAGAAGACAAAGCTGCATCGAATGCATATTTGAAAGGTTTAGATCATTGTTCGGGTTTATACTCGTACAAAAAATCCGGCAAAACTTCCGGAACAACCTAAAAGTTGAGCAAAAAACTTGAAATAATCGAATATTTTGTATGGACCATGTCGAATAATCAAAAAAGTCAAAATGGCATTATGAAGGTCCATGCAGTCTGAAAACTTAGGTTGACAAACGATATTTACTGATTAGCAGTCAAGATGTGGTGTATAATTTTGGACTAAGTGGCAAATCCGATTCTGCTCGGTCCTTGTCCGAATATCACGATGAAACTTACCACTTTGAAGCATTGCACACACAGTTCTATATCCAATGGTAAGGGAAATTCAGCAACTACAATGGGCTCAATACGCCTACACCAACATCCACATTTGCTCATTGCAAATATTCGTGTTTGACTGAATATACACATACATTATAGTTGGAACCGATTATTCGTATTCGAATAATTTATTCGAAATATTCGACTATTCGTACACGAGCAGCCGAAATATTCGAGGAAGTCCGATCATTCGATTATTCGAAGTAGTCGAAGAATGAAAAAGGGCTTTGCTCGAATAATTCGTTCTTTTAATGTTTTAGAAAAGTAACTTATTCCTACTCGAATATTCGAGGAACTTTAAAAGACGGTTATTCGAATACTCGATTATTCGAGAAGTTTTGAAAACCTTTGTTCGAATCTTATACAGGATGTCCGTAAAAAATGTGCCTACTGTTTGATTGTGAATAACTCTCTTCTAACGAAGTCTTTCGAGAAGATTTAGGCACCATTTTGTAAAGCTGGCTTCAACTTAGATTTACAGTATAGAGCGAATCGCCGATCTCTCATTCTTACTGTAGGATTACGGTAGAAACTTTAAACATATGGCGTCAATGTGAAAAAAGCTGCCATTTTAAAATTTTTCAAAAAAATGTGAAGACTTGTGCAATAAGGTTTTCATGGACGCTGAGTTCAATTTTCAACTAGTCACAAGATTGCGAAACTTTTTAAACGGTGTAACCGCGCTTTTTAGCGACATTGAAAAAATGGCAGCTACCTCTTACCTGGCATAAATCTTCAATGAAGCATCATTATAAGTTGGGAATTTCACAGTTAGAATCGGCAACTCTAATTAGCCTAGTGTAAAAGTTTTCAGGCTGTTTTGTTTCTTTTTTGAGGCAAAATATGGCCTTTTACGGCTCAAAACCCCTTTTTGAAGTTTCCACCGTAATCCTACAGTAAGAATGAGAGATCGGCGATTCGCTCTATACTGTAAATCTAAGTTGAAGCCAGCTCTACAAAATGGTGCCTAAAGCTTCTCGAAAGACTTCGTTAGAAGAGAGTTATTCACAATCAAACAGTAGGCACATTTTTTCACACCCTGTATATAAAGCTGAATGTCTGTCTGTATGTCTGTATGTCTGTCTGTACGTATGTGCGGAATAGAAATTTTTATTTCTGAACCGATCGGGACCAAACTTGGCACACATACACTTCGGGCCCCGACGGGTGTCATAGGCTACTTTTCGTTATCGATCGATATCGATTTTATCGATTTTTTGCAAAATTTGAGCTACAGGGCTGGGAGTTGGCACAGGGGGGTAATGAGCATGCTGATTACAAATATATTATTGACAGGCCCGGGCGGAGCCGGGTATGCCAACTAGTATCTGAATATTCGACTAGTGCATGCGAATATTCGAATATTGCATCCGACTATTCGATGGTATCCACTTATTCGTTTATTCGAATAGTCGAATATTCGATCACGTTCGGTTACTCGAATATTCGAAAACTCGATTTTCGGATGCCCAGATTCGATTATTCGAATCCCAATAAAAATCGGAAATCGAATAATATTCGTTCATTCGAAAAATTTTCAAAATCAGTTATTGATATCCATTCGTTCGACAATTTTCAAAAATCAATAATTCATTCGTTCATTCGATGAAAACCCGTTCGCTACAGCTATAACATACATGTCTTTGTTGATTAGATTCGTACATGCTCAGCATTGGTGAGAAAGAAGCCAATGCTCACACGTTGCCCAAAGTCTGCAGCATTCCTCCTCTCACATTCAAATCTTGAGTTTGTGAATCTCATCATCATTCGGCGGTTTACTTGCAAAAGAATTTCAGCACCTTGAAATAGCGAATACTGACACCGACTATCGCCTTGAAAGTGTCCATTTGATTGAAGGGGTAAATGATTACGTTGATTGTGATGTGTTACACCAGTAGCTGAGAAGATCAGCTTGAGCCCACTACACACAGCACTTTTCTCGCATCATATCACAGAAAGGCGGAACAACAGCTGGTGTGAGTCCAGCAATATGTCCGCAGGCTAACCGTCCTCCGCACCACACGCCTCATTTATTTTATTCGCAGCTGGACTTATTATTTTAGCTAACCGCAGACTCTTAACTATTATCTCTTGATAGGTACGGCTTATGTTTTCCCAATTTCGCAGATTTTCACAATTCACCAGCTATTTATTGTGGAGAAGGCAAAAGTGGTCGTGAGACATGTGTTTCGGATCAAGTTGCGTTGCGTTACACTTAATGCTACGACGCAACAACTCTGCTTGTTGATTTATATATTTTCATTCTTCTGTGCGATTTGTGATCCAAAATTCCCTACAGCTGTCTCTCTTGTCTGTGGTCATTCGAATAGCTGACAAATCACAACACTTCAGAGTATTAGATGCTCTTTTCGTGAAATGAATGAAAGATGTCGATTCTCGTAAACCAACACGTTTGCAGCTCACTAATACTAATTGATCAAAAAAATGTGGAAACTTTCGAGAGCGCGGACACGAAGTGCCGTTTTTTCCTGCGACGCGAGTGCAGTGTTTGAAATGCAAGTGAAATTCTTAACATCTTACTAAACTCTGGTTTATCTCTCACGATATGCCGCTTCAATAATTTTGCAAAATATGTTTTCACACTCGTTAAGACTGCTAAGCACGAAATATTTCTTTCTATGCATCATTTAAAATGGTATGTGTAGAAAGCCATAGAAGTAATTTGAACTGTTTGTAGTGAAGGCATTCAAGATCTCAGCAATCTTCGAAGCATTACTTTCCACAAAGCTATTCTTGCATGTTGTATGACGGGTTCCTTTGCCGATTTTTATTCACGGAGAGCAGAAAGTTGCTTTAACTTTTGCTTCATATCTCAACTGTGAAGTAATGACGAAAGCAAAACATTGTTATGTTAGAGAGAACGTATCAATAGTGCAATCGCGCAGTTTCGAGACCGTCAGCATAGAAAATGCTTCAAAATTCCACAAATCTGAACTCTTCAAGGGTATTGGTGTATTCCTCAGAGTAGGATTCGTTATGTGAAAGGTACGTGTCCTGTTCCTCAAACCATGATTTTCACAACAATAAAAACGAATGCGCTCCTCTCGTTTAACATTTTTAGCGATAACGAACTCTCTAGATAATGGCATATTATAGTATCCCAAGGATTAGTCAATTTTTTGTTGCACGTTAAACTACCCATCAACATACTGCGTCAGGCTGTTCATTTTGCAAAGCTCCTACTTTTATGTGACGAGAAGAAGTGATAGCCTTTCAAACGATCTTTGAAACCACCTGTTCGACATACTTTCAGCGAGAAAATCTTTTTTGTTGATCAGCAGTTTAGTTTTACCTTGTGATGTGCTACAAATATAATGACTATGGTGACCTCTGTCAGCATAAATAACTGTTGTAGTGGCAAATTGTTTGAAAAGTGAGTATCACGCATTTAGAACTGTTCATTACACTATTTTCAAGTGTATAAGCCGTACTTTTCAAATTTTGTCACGAGCTGCTCAGCAGCTTCAGTGTATTTCGAGAAGCAATCCTTATGCCGCACGATTCTTTCAGGCAATACGCAACACGGTGTAGGGTTGGTTGCGAGGTCCTTTGATGTGTTTGGGCTTTTCGATGTAAGCTAGGACTACCCCGCTGCTTATACACCTGAAAATAGGTAATTCCTTCTCACCTTCGCCGCGAACCCGAGGCCGATCGAGCCGGCTAAGTCTTGTTCACCCGCCGTTCATCTAGTCAGCTGCAAAATCCTGCTTTCAAGAACTAGAAGTTGGAACATCTGTGCGTAGATTTCTCACGAAGCGTTCACTCGAAGAGTGTCCAGGAAAACTGAGTACCTGATTTTTATCGAAACTGACAAATGTCCAAGCGGCAGCTCTTACGCTTCAATAGAGGAGGAGCAGTACTCACTTCTCCCAAATCTTTTCGAGTCCATCACCTCAATTACGGTACAGCGCTACCGCTTGAAGGGTGCAGCTGCGCGCAAGCTTTCAATCTCTCCTTTGCCAGGAATCATACTGGCTGCTTTAGGGATGACCTCAGTCATTCTGCACATAAGACTAGTTTTACCTAGATATGTTGTCACTGCCTCTAAGAGTGTATAATCTTAAGCGATCCAACCACAATCAAAACTGTAAAAAGCAGCTGTAGAAAAATGCTTGAGGATTTGCTGCTAATGACTACTACTGATTTCAATGCAGTGAAAGTTACTGGGACTGACGTACACTGAGGTCTCAATATGACTTTTCTGGCTTTCCTACACCAACTTCTATCACTAATGCAGGGGAGGTTTCAGAAACCGTGACTTGAGCAACAATTATTTTACCTGAGCTCTTGCATTTTGCTCTGCAGATCCCATCATCGAAGTAATGATATGATCTAAAACGATTAACAAAACTTCTGAGGGTGTTAACACGTTTCGGACCGGTGCTGCACATGGTGCAGCACGCTGCTTTGAAGTATCTTTTTGACGTTTACAGAAGGTTTTCTTTTAGTCCAAGGTTATCAAGTCAAAGGCCTAAGCTCCTACTTTTTAAATGACTCTGTAGAGCTGTGCCGCCCGTATTTGTTTAGGAGATATGAGGACAAATTGAACAACAGTTGGAACAAAGCGCGGCAACGCGAACGACGCGTGCGACGTCGCAACTTTTCTTTGCTTCGATTTCAAAGAGGAAAACCGTAATTTCAATAATGATTTGTACATATACAACATAGATACTTTTAATTACTATTAGAATCTGAGTTCTTGTTTTCATCTTTCAAAAAAGCACGGAAGTCCCTCTCAAGCGAAAAATTTCAAACACTCCGAATTCACTCGGAATTTTGAGTATGAGGCTTATCTGACATGCTGATTACAGATGTAGCCCACAGTCTGCGAAATAAGGTTCCTTTGTGGGCTAACGCTGAAAGTACACTCTTTTTCGCCGCGCGCGATTTCGCGGTCCGAAACGTGTTATAGTCGTCCTCACCCCACTAGTCGGTCGGTGGACGAAGTCGAATTCGAACTGGAGCAGGTAGGTCGCGGCAGAGCAGGCACCTTAGCTCTCCGTTCAAATTCACGCATTCACTTTGCGTATGTCTTCGCCATTGCTTAGCAGTTTTTGTATTGTTACAACGTTTTTGACCTATATTGAGTTTTTGTAATTGCTGAGCGTTGTCTCCTGCCGCGCTCTGCCGTGACAGGCCTGCTCCAATTCAAATTTGAATTCGTCCACCGACCGACTAGTGGGGTGAGGGCGACTATAAATCTGGATGCTACGTCAGAAAATAAGGGTGAATTTTTAGTTTACAGCTACAAGCTAATGGTGTGTAAGGGTAACCTGAGCCTCTCTCGTCTCCTCTCCCAAAATATATAGTCTACTAGCGGACAAAGGCGCAAATGTACTTACTTAGATGGCCCGGCTTCACGTGACGTGCGGGTCCCAGCACAGAAGTTTCCATTTGTCCTTGTCCCTCGCTTCAGACATCCACGATCTTCTTGGTGTCGTCGGTGGCTGTGTGCAGGTGATCCAAAGGCGAAAATCGTATCCAGTTGATTTCTAAGCTGATCCATTCGTTCCACGAACACGTCCGTCCATCTCGTAGGAGGTCTTCCTCGAGGACGTTTCGCTTCGCAGGAAGACCTGTGATCCACTCCGATGTTCTTAGTGTCCATCTGTCGTCTGCTTCTCCTAATGCGGCCGGCCCATCGATGCTTCGCTTTCTCAACCTATTCCGCTGGGTCAAGAAGACCGGACATTCTTCTAATATCCGTACTGCAGAGTCCGACAAGATGTGTTTGTGTCGGGTCATCTTCAGAAGATTGTGCTCTAGCGCCGTGTGAGTGGTCCTTGGAGCTTTCGACGTGGCTACACTGTCGGCCCAAGTCTCAGCTTCGTAACAGAGCAACGGGAACGGTTTAGTCGAACAGGTGGGCACGAAGCTCCGGGTCAGTTGGTCAGTGACTTCCTTCAGAGGCCCGAAGGCGGCCTAGACTGCTCTTCTTCTTCTGTTAAGTTCTTCCGTCAAGTCGTTCTCCATGTTCATCGAACGTCGGAGGTACACGTAAGAAGACGTCTCCATGATAGGGGTGCCTTTCAGTTCCATTTCTGCATCTTCGTAGGGCGTTCTTCGTGAACTGAGTCTTCTTCCGATTTATTCGCAATCCGATCTCCTTTCCTACTTCGTTCAGTTCCTTCAGCATCATCTTTGCTTCAGTGATACTGTTCGAAAAGAGAACGATGCCCTCAAGACGAAGGTTCTACAGGAATCTCCCATCAATTCGTATGTCTCTCTCGTCCCAGTCCACTGACTTCATTACCCACTGCAAGGCCGCGGTGAACAGCTTCGGCGAGATTGTGTCTTATCGGACCTCCTTTCCGATTCGGATGGTCAGGGGGCGACGGAACAGCTGCATCGTCATTGTACAGTCCTTGTAGCAGTAGGCTAACGTCCTTACGTAGGCTGAGTTTACTCCTTGATCGACTAGCGCTGACAGGATGGCATTGGTTTCGACGCTGTCGAAGGCTTTCTCGTAGTCGGCAGAGGCAATCGGTAACTTCTGGATGTTGTCCATGCAGCTGAATCCATTGCGAAATCAGCTTGCTCTTGGGGTTGGGCTTCATCCAGTGTCCTAGATATGTGAGCGAGGATAACTTTGTGAAAAGTTTGCACTGACACTCAGCAGGCATTTTGGGCATAGTTCCGAAGATCTTTCCGTCTACTCTTTTTGAAAAAGAACGGTTCGTGACGTTCTCCACTGGTCGGGAATCCTCTCCTTCTGAAGGTAAGAGTCAGGTGCGGCGCGAGAATCTCCTGTAGACGTTGTCCTTCGGCTCGCAGAAATTCGACGGAAAGGTGGTCTGGTCCTGGAGCCGTAGACGTCTTCATGGTCTGAATCGCTGTGCGCACTTCAGCAGGTGGAATTTGTAGTGGTACTTCTCCAGTGGGAACAACGTGCATCGGCACGGGTGTTGATGAGCGGAAGAGGTTGATATAGAAGTTCTTCTCGATAGATTCCATCTTGTATCGGGAAGAAATCAGGGTCCCGTCTTCGTTTGGTATTGCAGCCAGCGGCACGTGATATTCACAGAGGTCCCTTACACTTTTTGAAACTTCGTCTTCCTTCGGTTGCTTCCAGTAACTTGGCTTGCCTGTGCTTCTCGAGATCCTCCTGCAAAGCTGTTCTGCAACTGGCGTTGACTATCAGTCGCTCGAAATGGGTTGCATTCGGATCCTGCCTCAGAAATCTTCTTCTTTCGAGCAGTTCCTTGGTGGTTTTGAAAATGCATTCCAAGTTCTTCTCAGAAGTCACTGCGGCGCATTCTCCACAGGCTAGCAATCCTTTCAGAAGCCGGTCGTAGTCGTACGTTGGGTGCTCCCCTCGATGGGTAAGTCACAGCTTGATATGAGCTCTTCCGGCCTGTTACCGTCATAAACGACTCCTTCCCTTCTAGCGGCACTGTACCAAATCTTCTTTTTCAGCCTTTAACTAAATCGTATCTTCGCTCGAAGGAGGCGGTGATCTGAGCCACTGCAGAGATATAGAATTACTGAGACATCGAGCAAGTTCCACCTTCGACTGGTGAGAATGTGGTCGATTTCCGCATGAGTCGTTCCGTTGGGCGATTTCCATGTCCAACGGCGATGTTCTTTCTTTATGAAGGTGGAATTTCCATGGAAAAGTCGTGCTGCGGAGAGAAGCCCAACGAGACGGTTGCCGTTTTCGTTCCGGAGCCCATATCTAAACTTTCCAATCCTATATTCCTTTTCTAGTGGCATCCCGATTTTCGCATTGAAGTCGCCCATAACATACTTGTAGAAGGACTTTTCATTGCGGACGACCTCCTCCAAGTCTTCGTAGAAAGCATCTTGTTCTGAGTCGTCAGCTGCTGATGTTGGAGAGTAGCAGTTGATGATGCTGATGGTCTTCTGACGTGGAGGTTGTAATCGTAGGATGGCTAGTCGAGGTGACAGGATCTCATGCGAATCGACAAGATGGACTATAGATGGGTGGACGACAAAGCCAATCCCTCCCACGTTTTGTGATTGAACTTTCTCACCACGAATGATGAGATTCCCATCACTCATCTGTCGCACGTCCTTCCTCCTGGCTTCATTTCCTGCAGAGCGATGACGTGATACTTGATGTCTGTGCAGTGTTGAGAAAAGCGTGGAGGTCAGCGTTTGTGTAGACTGTCCTGGCGTTGTGGGTGCAGAACTGAGGCAGTCTCCATGGCGCGTCGTCCGGGCAGACATGCCGCTTTTTGTCCAATCCAAAAGGCGCCCTGAGGACCTGTCATCGTTCTTGCTACCACTCGGCGCCGTAAGCGGGGTCCGATGTACAGCGTGTTTTTCGTTTCCTCTTGCTGACGGAGTAGATAAAGGCCCCTACAACAGCAGACTTACTAAGCCTACTCTTGATTTCCGCGGGGCGATGGCTGACCTGGGGGTGGAGCGGGGAGAACTTCTTAGCCACCGCAAAAATCTGTCCTGGCCGGCTCTTAGCCAGGCATATGGTCGAAACCAGAAACGTCGAAGTCCTTCACAGCTTGGGAGGCCTACCAGAGTATACGCTCGGCTTGCATTGCAGTTCGACGCCCGAGGCCACCCCACGCCACGTTGAGGCGGCCGACCATTGTGGGCGCAAAAGTATAACCCTAATTTCACGCATACAAGGCGCGGAGACTTTTTTTTTCTAAAACTGACCAGCATGGAAAGCCAAAGGACTTTGCGACCAAAGAAAGCTACACTGTCTTGTGTATTGCCTAAGAGAATCGCATAGCATGAGGATCGCTTTCCGAAACACAGTGAAGCCGCTGAGCTGCTCGCTCAAATAATCAAACAAAGTGCGCCTCCCACGCATGAAATCGGGGTAGTTGAGCTGGCGCGAACCTGCGCGCGCATCTTCATCGTTGCACTGCGCCTCATGCGCTCTGCGGCTAGTACCGCCTTCACGCCCTCAGGTTTTACGCCTTCGTCCGGCAGTAGCCTATACTTCGCGAATCCTAGCCGCCAAGCAGCTGACATCATCTCAGTGGCTGAGCTCACACCAAGACAACTTGTCTAGTTTTCCTGCCGAAAAGCTCCGGCGCGATGGCAACATAAATTACGCTGCGCGGCTGCGCGTCTGTAAGCTCCAGCAAGTTAGACTGCGCAGTACCTGAAAATGCAAAAAGATGTGCGATTTTGCGACAATCCCCGTGAATGCCCTTTTGTTCGATCACAAATTCTATGAAGAACTATTGGTCGAATTTTCAGCGATGGATCTTCTTGCTATCCACTATTTTCGCAGAATATTTTTTACGTCATTACTGTACATGGTATTAATCCCATCCTGTGTATGTGTATATGGAGATGATCCTTCTGTGCAAGGTGAGTTCCTATCAATCGTATTAGAAATGTATGTTTCTGGATACAAACATATGTACCATATCGTATCATATCTACCATTATTATATCCTAGAGGAAGTGGGAGGGTGGGGGGGAGGGGGGGAAGTGGGCAAGTAAGAAGGATGGCGAATTTTTCCAGGATTTTATTATGGCTTTAGCCACGCCCTTTAAAAACGTTTTGGGCTACGGGCCTGCAACCCCGAAGTTTCAGGAAAAGGGGAGATGGCGACAGGCACGCCCTCGTAAAAAATTTTTATAAGGCTAATTTGAAATATGATAGGGGCAAGTACTTCAGTAACAAGAGCGTTGGTGAATATCTGTCTGGATGTATTAAGTTGGAAAGAAAAGAATGTCGTTTTTTATACAGAGCGACAGGATATCGGAAAAATTATATGAAAGGCTCATTCGATAGAGCAAAACAAGCTCTGCAAGATGACGTCTGAATGGCTTAAAGGCAGCGGCTTGGCAGAATGACAACTTTGGGATATCCATCGTTCTCGGTTCCCCTGGATGAGCTAAGTCCAAGACTGTGCTTTGCAGCTTCAAAGGACATCAATAACCCGCTTTTCCAGGCTTGAAAAGTGCTATTTGGGCGGACCGCGTAAGCCCGCGCTCTAGAGCGCATTGGCTCATGGGTACGGTGGATACGGTATCTCCACTCACGAACCAATCGCGCTCTAGAGGGCAGGCTTACGCGGTCCGCCCAAATAGTGCTCTACACGTCTGGAAAACCGATTGACATCTTTTGAAGCTGCAAAGAACAGTCTTGGACTTAGCTCGTCCAGGATAAGCGAGAACGATGGATATCCCAAAATTGTCAATCTGCCGAGCCGCTGCCTTTAAGTCGCAGTTTACCCAAAGTTCGAAGACAAATATAAGAGCAACTCATGGTGCCAAAAATCGGACTTCCGCCCCCGAAGAATCCCACGAATCTCTCACTTGCTCCAGCATGTAGCAGACACATGCACTTATCCATATGAGCACGCCATATTTTTTCGTGATTAGAAATCAAAGAAAAATTCAAAAAACGAAAAATGGCAAACTCCGCCCCTAGTTGTCCTGGGGTCCGCCCATACATGCGTTGTGTACTACAAATCTTCGAGAGTTTAATCATGAAAATCGGGCCTTCGTACTCTCTAGTTCTTCAGAAATACCAATTTTAGCTGAAAAAAAATGGAAAAAGCGACTTTCTTTTCTTTCCCACATAATGATTCCAAATTACGATGCTATCAACTTTATCGCAGATTCGACACGAAGTCAGAAAATAACACTGTGTATGAGCTGAGTGTGAAAACTTCAAAACTCACACTCTGTGTACACAGACAGGTCCAACATAATCTTCCATCCTCTCGACCTCCCATGATCTTTGTGTCGCGCTGTACCCAAACATAATCGTCAAAAGATTTGAAGTTTTGTCATGTTTCGCTACCAATAAGCTCGTAACGGAAGGGAGAGGCACATCCCTTTCCACGTAAATCACACTTTATTCATTTATGTCTAAGATTAGTATCTCATTTGAAGTGATCCAAAATCAGAATCATACGTCTTATGATGATACCGCACAAAAGGCTAACATATTAAAACATTTACGAGAGAGCACGATAAGGCTTCAGCGCGATTATGCACGCGCTGGTTAGAGGGATTGAAGATGGAATGGCATGAAAATTTAAACAGAGTAAAAAACGACAGGGTGACTTGCTAGGTAATAGCGTTCAGTCTGTGGAATAACGGCCATTTTGATGTTGACCAGAGCGCCCTGATTGGTCCACGCTCGATCGCGATTGGCTAGGTTGTAAGCAGGGTCAAGTGAGGTTGGAGAGTGCGCGCAAGCATGCTTTTTCTTTGTACTCATGTCGAATGGGATTAGCTGGCCGCATCAAAACTGGATATTTTAGAGATCTCAGCCGAAAACTGCAAACTATTGTTTCAACTTGGTGATTGCCAGTAATTCCTTCATCAAATAACACCAAGTCCTCAAGAAAAAGTTCAAGTATAGATGATTCATGTTTCAGAACTGGATATGTTTGAATGGTCCTCTGGCATACGGGTTGCTTATTGCGTAGATGCACCATTGCCAGATCTGTTATCGCCGTTTCGAAGAACTTTTTCAAAAGTTGCCACTAAATACTGCCACAACATCACCGCATGCAATCTGAAGGAACAGTAAGCCACCTTTATTGTGGACATTCATGCACGTTGCATATTATTTACTCGTATATATTGATCATTCGAGTCCCTTTTACAGATTAGTGTTCGGACCCGAACACATCATGTTCGTCGAGGGATTCCCCAGAAGAGAATATGGAGCGATACATATCAAATTCTATGTGGTTTTCCCTCATAATACAGTAGCAGCTTCAAAACAGCCTCGTCCGCTTCTACCGAGAGCTGTGCTGTCAGGTAAGCCTTTCAATGAACTAAAAAAATCGAGAGATATCGAAGAGTGTGAAGAAATGCACCAAATTCAGCCCATTTAACGAAATACCCCTTTTGTGGATGTTGTTTATACCCTCTTGATTTTAGATATCATCTCTAAACACCTTAAAGAAATTTCCGACCGTCTCGGCTGGTCAATAATAAGTTACGAGAAGTATCCACGATTTGATTCCATGACTGAATTTATGAACATTGCTATCATACCAATTGTGATATTCTCTGTCCCTTTGATGATCTTCCTAGCATATTGGACGTCTTCATTGAGGTCAGCCAGATATTATTTTTTTTTCAAGTTAAGATGCCTACTGCAGACCTAACATGTCATCCGAAGCATGGCTTGTGACAGGTGCAACTGGAGGAAAGAACGCAGCTTTGAGGTAAAGTGTGCAAATGTCCTAGCAGTCTTTTCCAGAGCTTTTTTTCTTCCAGACGGACCATGGAAATTATCGCTGAGCAAAATGCAGAGATTGACAGGCAAAATCGTATGGAACTTACGAAGCATGCAGTAATAACAGGAGGACATGAAGGAATAACGTCCTCCGGTCAAATGCTTCTCAATGTGGCAAGGTTAGCAAATGCGATGAGAATCCAGCTTGCATTGAATCGCAAGACTGACTCAGCGAACGCGGATTACATCTGATCACAATTCAGGAAGTCTTCTCAAGCCAGCTTTATACGGTCGAGTCATTACATTTGAATGCGACACTGTACAGAAACACACACTTTCGTTCCCAGCGAGAAGAATTCTGGTGTCAAAAACACAATAGATCGATCATTTATTACCGTTTCATCACCATGAGAAGATTTGGCTCAAAAAGGCAAGAAGACATATAAAGAACACCATATACGCCTCTGCAACGTGTCTGCTACAAATCCAGGTTAAAGACGGCAAAGACGGGCATTGTGTGCAGTGACACATTTGATCGGAATGACTAGACTGCATTACAGCAAAAACTTAAATAGGGGTGCATTAAAAGTCTCAAACCTGTCTTTGCAGTACTGTTACAAGTCTACGATTTTGTTCTCAACTCAGGGCACAGAGTGGTACTATCCAGTGGCGGTCCCAGGATTTCCGTCCGGGGGGGGGGGGGCAAAAAAGGCTAATTTGAATTTTTAAAAATTTTGAAAACTTATTTTAATTGTTCACAAGAATAAACAAGTTACTTGCGCATTTTTATAACCCATACAAGTAATTTTCAAAAATTTCGCGACCCATTCTCGGGGATGGAGGGGGGGGGGGGGCGCCCTCCCCCTCGGTCCGCCACTGATACTATCATATGTTACGGAAGTACTCTTTGTTTCACTGGAAGTGAATGGGGTGAAGACGGAGCTTCACTACCTAGTCAAGCCTAGGTGATTGGGAGAGATGCAGAGTACAAAGCCTCAAACACCTTTCCTCCTAGCTAAACAGAGGGTAGCAAGTATCCTCAGCACCAGACAAGCATCACTAACCTGTAGAAACTCGATTATGCTTACTATTCTACGCTTTTCGAGCTGAGCTATCGTACTGTAGCATGTGTACATCATTTTATTGTTGTGCAAAATGACGCCTTGTACTTGTTCCAGATCGTCACTTACTTCCACAATGGGCCCTCAAGTTCCGCAGCCGAGCGATTCACGTTCGTCTCCACCGCCGCCTTCATCTCCAAAGATAGTAGTCATTCCATCCAGCAGTGACAGCGAGACCAGCAGAAATCCGCCAATGTCCGTCTCTTCACCTCGTGGAAGTATTGCCACAATTCAGGTGCCAGCACCGCAGTTGCTCAGTGTAAGAAGGTAAGAAAATAATAATCTCTCCCATGCTTGGTTTCCCTTTAAATGGGAGAGGGAAGCGCCTTCCCAAAGGGAATGAGTCTAAGGGCCGCATGCATTGAAGGCAGTGTCCGGCCGCATGCATTAAAGGCAGTGTCCGGCCGCATGCATTAAAGGCAGTGTCCGGCCGCATGCATTAAAGGCAGTGTCCGGACAAAAACTCGATTTTCAGAAAACCCACTTGCCGGGGGTATCCGCAACGCTGAATCCGAAAATCCGTATTGGAAGGAGCGAAAACTGCGAGAACATGCGTTTTCCAAAGCCTTAGCATGGGTAGGGGAACGAAAGCCGCCAGTTTGAGCCGCCTTTCGCGGCTAACTGGTCCTTTCGCAACGTTGTTGCATGTCGTTCCAGGACCAGCAGTCCGCGCAGGCGACCGAAGCTGGCGGCTTTCGTTCCCCTACCCCCTTAGCATGTGAAACTCGACGGTCCCCGCCAAGGCTGAGACGCAAAGTCGCTGTGGGACCCTACGATTTTGACTATTGCGGCATGCGCACTCTGCAGCATGGCAGGAATTCAAACGGTCGGAGGACCCTGCCTCAAGGCGTAAGTTTCCCCACTTCCCTATCGTTTTTCTTGCTTTAATCGAAAGTTATAACCTCCTGCTTGCGCGATGCTGTGTCTCAGGGGGCAATGCATGGCACTGAAACCCCAAAACCCCCACCTTGTCCGGACACTGCCATTAACATCCCCGCCGGGGTGGGGATCGCAGCTTGAATGAAAGTTTTATATCTTGAAGCTCCACTCTGGATTTCATGCTGTCTTCCTATCCGTAAGTACTCCCACCATCCTTCACTATGAACTTATTGTACAAGGTCGAGAAGCTGTACATGTTCATCTAGTTTTTGTACTTTCCCCTTATGATCCGCGGCGGCCGACCTCTTTTCTTCAAAGTCATTTTTCTTTCTTCAAAGTTAACGAAAACATCCCAAAGGCGTCTAACTCACAGTACTAAGCATGTTGCTGATAAGAAAAATGATGTTTTGGAATCATGGAACTTGCGATGAATCACAAGTCGAGAGATCTGGTTTGTCGAAAAATTCACTGTTTCAAAAACTCATTTGTTCTTATCAGCAGTATGCTTAGCAGTGTTGGGTTAGATAATTGGTACAACTTTGGAGTGTTCTCGGTCTTTGAAGAAAGAAAATTGACTTCGAAGAGAAGACGGTCGGCCAGCGGGGATCAGCGTCTTGTACAGCTTCTTGCCCTGTTCAATATGTTCATAGTGAAGGATGATGAGAATACTTACGGGTAGGTTATACGACGTAAAATCCAGATATCTGGAGCTTCAGGATATGAAGCTTTCTTTTAGGCTGCGATCCCCTGTCTGCATGGATGTTAATGCATGCGGCCCTAAGGAATCAAATCATGCATACAAGGCTTTTTCGGCTGTTGATCTGCTTCAACGGACCATTTTCTGGACCTATCCTCCTATTTATCTTCAGCCGTTCCAGTCCTCGAAAGCATTCGCGGCGTCAATCTTCCGTCGAGGACGTTAAACAGGCGAGAAGATCGCGGAACATCCGTTCTCATTCGCAGGCTAAGCCATGGAAAGCTGGCAGTCTCATGTTGGGAGGATTTGCCCGTAGAAACGTGGAATAGTCTCTTCTGTCAGTGTCACTCTCAGGGAACATACTTAGCTTTTTGTGAAATTGAAAGAACACAGCATCTTTTCCGTACGGTGCTGAACAGAAGATTTTCCCCTATGTCACCAGAACACATGATACCACGCTTTGTCACCCTGTGTTATTGTTCTAGGTTGTTTTACAAGGTTGCATTCAGAGTTGCCCATGTGCCAGCGCCGTGCTAGCCGTAATAGCACCCACTGGACGCACCTCATATTGGATCGACTGCGCGGTACACCTCAAGCACGGAGCTGGTACGGGAAACTCTGAACCTAGTCTTAGAGTGAAACGGGTGGAGCCCGTCTCCCAAGCATACGTAACCACTGAGGACTGGAAAAGTGAACACCAAAAAGTTCAGCTGTTTCTGCATGAACTGAAACTCGAGCTGCAATATAATCTACTTTTTTGGCTAGGACTGACACTGAAAACGTCGTTCCGATGTTTTTTTTTCTATTCCTCTATTCCTTGAGCTTCTGTATTTTCCAGCTAGAACATTTTATTATGCTCTGACCTGGGTTTACGACCTATTTATTTGTTTTGTATTTACAAACATTATTTGTGCGCCAATGTGATGGGTATTTCGAACATTAGTAAATTCAAAGGGATACTTCTCCTTATTTCTGACTATCGAGTTATCGACTGACAATCAACTAATAAAACGGTTAGACAACTCAATAAGTCTGCAACCCGGAAATGAATGATGGAAAAGCTAATGCAGTTCCTTTCATTGAGAGCAGTGTTCGGGGAAGGTTGGGGATTTCGGAATTTGCGTGCCTGCGAAAGTGGATACCTTCGGACACGCCATGGTGCAAGTGCGAGGCCAGGCGTCTGACCAGAATCAAAAGATACGGTCAGGAAGTTGGAAAACTTAGGCCTTGGGGAGAGCCTCGCCCATGTGGATTTCCTGCTCTGAGGCAGTGTAGTCATGCCGCCACAATTTCAGGTGTCCGAGCCAGGTAAGCGGAAAGTCTTCAGTCGGCGTTTTGCCCCGACTCCGCTTTCAAACGTACGCTGGAAACTTCCGTGATCTAGACTATCCGTTTGTAGGTAGATGTTTACAAGAGAATGCTAATTTTAAATGATTAATCTTGGTGCTCAAGGTGTGAAATTTGAAAAAGGCGACTCCATATCATCTAAAACTATGACAGGTGTAGTCTGCGCACTTTACCTGAAGTGATTTGCTAATCTATAATAACTCCGGTTCCAAGAAGAAGAACACTAAAGCGCACGGTTGCCGGTTTTGATAACGGTTACGTTTAACGTTACTGTGCCAGAGGTTTTTTGAGAACTATGTATTAATGTTATTCGCTTGCAAAATCTGGGATTCCTCCCACAGACTATCATGATCTTGACAAATTTCAATCAGTCTCCTGTCGGACAAGCAGTTCCACCATGTGAGACATGCGGTAGCCATTCAAAAAGTTGAGAAGCTCTTTACAACGCGTAAATAACAGGCTTTCTGGAAGTTAAGCACCATCTGCATATTATATGACATATCAATTATTGATGAACGCTGTCGATGTCGTTGTGGACCATGCTTATAGTGCAAGCCACGATCAAGAGCTAATTAAAAACAGTGCGGGAACCAACGGCGTGATCGCAAACACTTCAATCAAATCCTGAATAGAATTACGTTAATGCATTTACCTTCCAGATGCCTCATTTTGAGTAGGTGAAAACTTCAAATATAAGAGCAAAGGCAATGAATGCGCATAGTGTTTAGTTCTAAGAATTCGTTATCGTTTAATCAATTTTGAGATTTTCCGTTCGAGAACGTTTCGTAAGACTTATGCGCATGAGCACTGTAAGCTCATCGTCTTCTACAAATCAATACAGTCGGATTATTTCTGGTAACTACGTGTTGAATATATTTTCCTTAGTTAGCCTTACCTTTCCGCCAAATCCTTGTAGATAAGCCGTACAATAGGCATATATACGTCTTCCGTGGCACGCAATCCAAGTATAAAATCGATGTGTGTAAAATGATTCAATTGATATGATCCCTGAAAAAAGAAACCGTTACGTCTGAACTGTAGTTAACCTTTTTTATAAAAAAAGTTTTATTGGCATTTATGGAAGTAGACTGTACTTTTATGTTATAGTGGAAGCCAAACCGCAAGGCTGTCTCAAAACCTTCTATTCTTGCTTTCTCTTCCTATAAGTCATCATATTTCTTAAGCTTTGAATGACTGCCCTTTGATAGAAGAAAGCAATCTACAAAGGGTCACTTGGAATTCGCACAAAGTTTGTTCTACGCAAAATTCAAGGCCAATATCTAAAATAAAAAAAGCGTCGAGAGTGAGGGTGCTGAACTTAAAAATGAACTCAAAAATAGGCTCAGGGAAGATGGAAATGTCGTAAAGCTGACAATCCCAGTGAAAAGCGGACGTATGACAAATCCGGGTACATGAAAACCCAAATTTGGACTTGTGCCCATCAAAACTTCATCGCACACGATTTGGGTGGACGGTGCCTTTGATGCGCAAAAATTGAGAAAAAATAATCCCCTAACATAATATAATTCAAACAGATGTTAGAATTTGAAAAAATCCACGGAGATCTAATTTGCTCAGGCATATGCTCTCCACATCGTAAGTCATATCTACTTTTGCCGTGTTTCTGTCATGGGTCAAAATAAACTGAATGCAAATGTGTTTACTTTTTTGTTAAGTTCTAGCTCTGCAGCCTCATACAATGAAATTACCAATATGGGAGCAGCCCAGTACAGCTTTGAGAAAGACCTGTATTGTTTTCATTTCTAATCATGGAAAAAAATGTATATAAAAGTCGGATTTGGGGAGTGCTCTGAGCAAATAGGCAGTTTTTAGGATATTCCAAACAAGAACCGATTTTTGTCAACATTTTTGCATTCAAAATGTAGAAACTTCGGGCAGAGGTTTGTGTGGTGCCTTATGGAGCTTGCTTTGGTCTGTCGAATGATACCGCGAAACTCATTCAGAAAGGAAGTGGAATACTACTTATTGCAAGAGAAAGTGAAAACATAAAAATTGTGAGACAAGCTAATATTTTTGATTCAGCTGTTGAAATGACGAATGTGTTCCGGATAGGGCCCGGCATGAGTCTGTTTCTAGGCTTTTTAAAAACGAAGACTCCCCGACTTTTGCCAGAATTTACGAAGTCTTCTTTGACCCCAGACCTTATCTGTAAAAAACCCTGAAAAACGAAACGTCGACTAAAAAAACGTCGCGATTTTCGGTCACGGAAACGATATTCCCTTTGCTTTTTCGCCCCAAAAACGAAGTCCAGCCTGCTTCTATACGATCTACGCAGGGCCCGGATTCCGTATATGTTTCAAGAAAGAAAACATTCGCGAGACAAGCAAAGCGGCTTTTATTGTGGAATAATCTGAGGAGCGAAACCAGTCTATTGTATTTTCTTACTATCATTGATGATATTAATATTATTTTATCACCATTCCTATTCAATCACATCATCCAAATTCCCAATCTCTGCGCAAAATTTTCCTAATCAAAAGCACACACCTTAAGCGAGCTCCCAAGCTTTTTGATAATATGCTCTTGAACGTCGGAGGCTGGGGCCAAAGTGTCATCGCTGCTCCAGAATATATACATGGGTGTGTTGATCTTCGTTATATCAAACATTGGTGGCTGCTTCTAAAACATACACAGGCACTACCGAACTCTAAAAAAATCCTGTTGTGAGAACCTGTCCATAAATTTCCATGTTGCGAGTGGTGCCGTAGTCAAGTTTTCGCAGCTCATGGTAGCGCATCACTTGCGCCCAGTGAAGGAGGTTGAGAGCTGACGAAGCCGATGGCAAATGACTGACCACAACATCCCAGCGTGACTAATACACACTTTTTGATGTTAGTGAAGCTACTACAAGCAAAAAGTTCGCAGCTTACATTGTTGAATTGGGTGAGCTGTTCAGTTCCCATTCCCACAAACGTAAGGAACAAACTGCAAATCCTCGACATCATATCCACGGAACAAAAACTAGCAATACCCCTTTTAAGTGCATGAGGAACATCCAAAGGAATTCCACTGAGCAGATGAACGGCATGCTAGAAATGATCAGATCAATCGGTACACGTTTTCAGAAGAGCTTTGTAATGAAAATCTCGAACTAGACCTCTGTCAGCATGTAAAACGGGATGGAGGCCAAATAAAATAGTGGGATTGATCTGGACAGGCCTCCGATAGGACCCAATCCAAAAAATGCGCGAATCTGAAATGTAAAGTGATTAACCTTGTTATGGAACCTTCCTTAGGTCCTCAAAAGTGTTACTGATTGTGTTACTGAGACAGGGATACTGGTTTATGCAAACTGTAGTGAGTTACGCCATGTGATACCTAATTGCCCTGCCTTTTACACGAGCTCGCGAGAGCGGTTGTAGAAGGGGAGTGTGGGCGGTTACCCTAGTTAGACGTTTCCATCTTGAATGTGTTTTCGCGTAGTACAATCTAGTGTCAAGTAGTACTCCTTCTTGCACAGGAGCTACGCACCCGCAACGCGAAGGCTTCGCTTGTGCATGCTCCAATCAATGGGCCCAGTTTATGCCCAAATCTCGCGCGCGTGAACGTGGCAAAATTACGATTTGTTTGGTTCCGCGCAACCTCAGGGTGTTCCCAGGTTGCGCGGGAGCAACCTAAGTTAGAAAAACATTTACAACTCTTCTTATTCACATAAGTTTTCAAAAGTTTTCATACTTTCCTTTTGATCATGGTTGCGAAGCTACACACCAAATTTGGTGGCTCAGTTTTGCTTACCGGTTGTAAACAAACTGATTATTTTTTTTTTGTGCACAAAGAATGTATTGTAACACGCTGAAATCGTGAGCACACAGATCTGAGCACTTATCCTGTTTGTAACGTGTTAATTTACCTTTTACTTGTGAAATGACGTCAGAGCTGATATGAGGGCTTACTAAAGGTTAACTTTCGCCCACTATTATTTAGTCAGAATTCAGTTCTCGCGAATCACTGGGAACTTTACGAGTTTCCTTTCGCTTTTCTCTAAGAAAACGACATCCAGAGTGTGAAAGCGCCGCCTCTGCTGCTCTGGCAACGATCCTTACTTTGGGATAGAAACAGTGCTTTTCAGGCTTTTTTGCTTTTCACCCTAAGTTAAGGGTCTTGAGCTTTTGGCCGCCTGAGACATCCTATCAAGCCAATGCCCAAGTCGTGGCGCAAAATGTAGCTTCTGAAGCGAGAAATCGCTCCGAAACAACGAAGAGAGCAGAGAACCTCTCGGCGGCAACGCCACCTTCAGTAATGCCCACCAATCCGTGCTCACCCATCCAATCCCTGCGCAGGAGTACCCGCCCCGTGGATTCTCCGGGACCGGGATTGTCGGGATTTTTGTGGTCAACTTTATTTTCGGAATTAAGGACATGAAAAGGCCTTGGAACCACAAAAACATGGAAGTTGGGAATTTGGCTGGACGGTGTCTTATCTGTATTACCTTGGCATTGAAAGCTGGGTCTTCCGCCAGTCTCGCGAACATAATGAGAGTTCCTTGGCTGTGACCAACATAATAGAGTTCCGGTTGTTTGGTGACATTGAGCACATAATCCACAGTACTTCGAAGATCGTAATGAGAATGATCGTACCATCTAAAAAAACTGTATGTACAACGTCAAGATAAAAAGTGCTCAATACTGCAAATATTTGGATGAGCCTTTACGTTTGGAACAACCAAAAAGTGCATTGACTCACTCTGAGATCACAAAACCTGATAAAAAACTGTTGATTTTCTGAAACACGGTAGACTTAACTAGGAGAGCACAAACCTTTTGCCTCTTTTACATGAATGTTATGGAAAAATCATCATTCACAGCAGCTCCTACAATATGTTTCCATTCGAATAATTACTGTTATAAGCCTATGGTACAACGATATTCGAGGAGTATAGTACTGTAGTACATATTCTCACAAAGGTTCAGACTACGGTATACAGTACAGTCGCAAATTTGGCATTAACTTTTCATAGTGTGGGAGGTGCACGATTTTTTGGCAGGGGTGTAATAGCATTCTTCAATACGGTGGTGCATCTGATATATAAAACTTTTCTCTAACTTCAAAAATAATGAGAACTAGAAAATACATGATTTGGCGTGTTCTGCTGTTATGTCAAAAAAGAAGAATATTTGTTGTAGTTTCTGATTTTGCCGTTTCCCCGCTATTCAAAAATCCATGTCTTAAACGCTAATTTCATTTCAATTCTAAATTCACGCGTATTTGCCCTCAATTTCTGTTATCAAACATTGTTTAGCTGAGGTGAACAATAGACGACAGGTGGGCCAAGGCAAGGCGTCAACTGATCCTGATTGATGATGAACACATAGTGCCGCAATCAAAGGAATGTGGTGTTTACACGGACTGCCCACTTGCATAACATCTAAATTATTAATATCTCAAAAATCGTTTTTTGCGCGTTGTTAGTTCGGAAAAACTTTTTACTATGAGAAAGTACGAGAAGACAGCAGAATCTCGAAAGGAAATGGGCTTGCAGCTGCAGGCCTTTGAAGCTGCTGAGAATACCGGCAGTAGCAAATGTAAAATTTCCTTTTTTGTCTTCACGTGGTAGAAACGGTTTACCGTCATATGAAAAATACTCTCACGTGAAATTCCAAAACGCCTTCTCTTTGACTTTCAAATGAGTGTGATTCCTTCCATACTCATTCCCTCGCGTGTTGGCCATCCATACATCAAATCCAGCATCAGCAAGAACAAATCCTGGACGTAAAGATACTTTTTGATTCTTGTTTGCGTGGCAAATTATGTATACCTAGGCTCTGGGCAGGCAAATTCAACACAAAAACTGATGAATCACAAAGAAGACAATGCATTAACAGAACGGGTGGCCGCACATTTGAAGTGTGAGGTGCTGGTCTCTCTAAAAATCATTCATAGCAAGATATCAATATCCTAAGGAATGATGTCTTGTTAGTAATCACCGCAAAATTTTTTGGTAACAAATCATATGATAATTGCTGAAAATTTTTGCGAAATATGAGAGTTCACGCTTGACCTATGATTCCGCAAGGTGACAAACAGAAGGAATCGTCAAAATAGGACAAATTCTGATCAAAATTTATATATCCAAACCCAAGAGAATGTGAACGTAAAAGAATCAGGTGTTTTGGTAGCTGGATAAGTAGCGAATCCCACAACAAATTTATAAATACTGGAAGTCTTAAGCATAGTGCAAAGATAAAAAAGAGCAAACTATATGCTTGTATGGGAGACAAAGAGTATGGCTATGATATCATGGGCTTCTGAAAGAATTTTCACATTGTGGAGAACTGTGAATGGAAATCATTTGCTATACTTTTTTGCAGTGTAAAATGCACGGAACGAAGCTTCATAACAGACCATCTCTTCCAACTGGAATACGGTGCACAGTCAAAATATAACCATCTTCAGTAGTGACGGTATGCTCCTCAAAAGGATACCCAAAGTGTGCGATGAGTTGTGGCTGTAAATAAGAAAACTTTATCACTTACAAATGTGAAGAGCGCAAGAAATTTTCAAAAATCTTGGGCACACCGTTTTCATAAACGTCTCTTCGCTACGAGTTGCATTTGCTACGGTAACGGTGACTAAGAGGCAAAGCAACAGCATGGGATTGCTCACAGTGAAACGTACTTATCAAAGTTATTTGGTGAAGGTACTTGTTTACCATACAGATAAGCGAGAGTGCGATACCGAATGAAGCTGTGGCACGTTGTTGGACAAACTTAGCTATTGTGCAATAATTAGTTCGAAAAATTCTGTGCCTTCATTTTCAAAAATTCGCATTCTCTTAGTCTTTGATGTAAAGAATCTGTAACTTGATTCCTACGTTGAAAAAGAAATTGTGTGTGAATAAGATTAGCCAAGCGGGACGATTTTGAGCCACGTTGCTACACCTTCTGGGAACGCCGCAAAACGGAAACAGTCAGTGAGACGCTGGATCCAGTGAGCAAAGAGAACGATGAATCGCCACTTAAAACGTGACTCGGCTAGAAAAGATACGAGAAATAATGCGGTGGATGCTGTCGAGATGATAAGGAGGAACGGATGCCTTCGAGATGATACAAGAGGAATGGATGTCGTCTAGATGATATAGGAGGAAGACGTGGAACTACAAGAGCTCAACGATGGAGCCAGACATTACCGAACCACCAAGGCTTGCCGGAAAGAAACAAGCCAAGTTGAGCTAGGTCAACTTTGGAAGCGGATAAGAATGAGAGAGAAGCGGGGGACCGCTGGAGGAAGGAAGTCGCCAAGAGGCTGAAGACGAGATAACACGGGAGTACGAGCGTGGAGGGGATCATCGCGAATTCGCGGAGTATCAGGAAACATTACGACTTTTTGTCGTTTTCATCGCTCTTACGCTCCGTATGTGACAATGCGGAAGTCCTTGCTTTGCATGATTCCGAGCTGAAGCTGCATCAAGGTAGTTCGGCGCAGTTGATGGCGCCTGGTAACATCCTTAGCTGAATTAGCTCTACTTAATGTTCGTTCGCGTCATGCCAATACCAGTGCCATAACTACAGTTGTCTCATTCATGTTCAGATACCACATATCAGTAGAATCTTTTTATGTGCATGCCGTTATTATTTTTCACATTTCACTTATCGACAGCGGTTTGATTGACCAAAAATGAGGTCGCGTCTCCTTCCAAAAAGAGCAACAAGCAAAAACCCGTGTAGAGTAGTTGAGCACAGTAACCTCCGAAACCTCTTCATTACCTAGTTGAAAAGTCAGATGTGAATTTCGGAATGGCTTTATCGGCACGAGGACTTTGCCCCTCAAATAAATTTCCTCCGAATGGGAGAAACCCGTGAACAAGCACTTCCACAATTGTGAAAATCAACAATTTGTAATATATTCAAGAACTACATATATGTAGATGAACATCTTCTCATGCCTTCAGATAGTAAACTGACCGCCCCTATGTCTTAAACCAGTACAAGTTTTTCTTCCAATGTCGGGAGTATCAATGAGGGTGATGTGCGACAACAGAACTTCACACTGTTATTACTGTCTTGTTCAGGTGCGGATTTTGATATCACTTAGAAGAAAATATCACGGCGAGCAAGCTGGTATAGACTGTATTGTCTCTTCAAAATCCTTCCTTCTCTAACTCTAAAAAACTTTACCAGTATAGTAGTTGCAAAAGATGCACGGACAAAAGCTCCCTAATTTTCACTTTGTGTTCAACTTCAACCAAAGCCCAATAGACATCTTTCTGAGCTCGAAATGTAAAAGAGATATCGTTTGTAGGATAACTGAAAAAGTGCGACAAAAGTACTAATAATTGAATAATTAGCAATCGGTCAGCAATCGGTTAGCCCTGCAAAGAATTATTTAGCAGATGTATTCAAACTAACAACCTCTTCAACCCAGCATTTTGTCGCCCATCTCCTCTTCCCTTCCCCCCCCCCCCTCTCCCCCCTCTCCTCACTTGAAACTTTCCCATTCTTACATATCGCCATGAATAATGTTTCACATCAATCTTATACAATCAATCCATCAATATGTAAAAAATCCCCCCACTTTCACCCTAACCGCCTTTATCTCTACCTCTTCATCTCTGTGGTGTCCCACGTGTTCGTCATGCTTCAATCTCATCCGCAAAGCAACAATTTCGAACTATGCCTTCTTAGAAACGCAATGTGCCTCAAGATAAATAAGTGGCTTATTTTGAACGAACATGTCGGTATGGCCGAAAATTTGGTATTGTATGCTCAGATGGGGTTGGAACAATGTAGAAAAACTATGAAAAAAGCCGTGTGAATTGAAGTCGTGGAAAGCTTTTTAACAAGATTAGGTGGCTTCGTGCCACCTGTCGAGCCACACTCTTTCCTCATATAATCGTCTGAACTTATCCACCTACATTTCAAGTCTGTAGAAGAACTTCTGAACCATCTGAAACTATGTTCTCCGATTAATTGGAACTCCAAAAAATTCTACATTGTGACCTAATCCTACTTTAAGCGCATGCGCTGAAGACATCATGCCGTCAATGCAGAACATACAACCGTCAGTATTTCTGTTTATTGTGCGTTTAAAACTCATTTTGATCAATTCTATTTTTGTCTCTCAGTCATGTTTTTTTCTACAAGGACCTCATGAAGGATGTCGTGAATTTTTTCGCAAATAATGACCACGTTTCGAAGAATGTCTGGATCCAACTCTTTTAAGTATTGAGCCCTGCTTCAAAACGGATAGCGAAGAATTGCATCGAACTCCGGTCCAAGCTTCAAAATAATGGGTAATGATTGCAGATACGAAATTTTGCAAAAACCATTCAATCACGGCCTTCTTTGTCTGTTAACATTTATTGCGAAAAAAAAGATGGAATGTCATTGGGGAGGAGAATATTTCATAGGCTTGATCTACGATTTTGCAATAAATACAAAACTATAGTCAAATCGACCCATTGTCCATTAAGCACGAGCCAATCTGATACTTCGCGTAAATGCTCCTTCACAAGAATCAAAAGGGTTGCATCATTCTTTGCACAACCACTAATTGCAACAGCGGTTCCATTTATATTCGAAACAATTCTCGAAAAAATGCTTTCCAAATTATTCTAATATTTTAGAGTTTACAGCCGTGTGTTTCAAAAAGCGTGAAGGAAAAGCTAATTTTGAAGAATCTTGTTGAACTACCGTTCAATGAAGAATCGCTAGGAGCCGTAAATTCACCCTTGACCAGACCGAAGACAAACTTCGGCATTCTCACAATGTCCTCCAGCACCTCCACACACATCAGCTCAAGAATTCGTAACCTACTGAGGTTGCTAGTTTGAAGTAACCTTGCATTTTGTACATTTTTCAAAGAGACACGTTCTAGGCGATGCACATTTAGAAGAAGAATGCGACAGGTCCGCTAAAAAAATTGTACCTTGTAGGCTGGGTCAAACGAGACATTTTCGCAAATAGTGTCGCCTAACGCGGGCATATACAACCCGATATGGTATAGAAAATTACGGCATAGTTTAGAGAAGTTTTTTTCTCGCCAAACCAAACGACGTAAACAATATAGCTGAAAAGCATTCAAGTGATCGAAGTTTGTCGCTAACATTACTGGCAATACAGCATGTTACCGAAAAGACTGCAACTGAAGAACATAGAGGCTCAAAATTTACTTCTTCATAATGCAGAAGTAGCAATGGAAAAGAAGCTATTGCTAAATGGAACTTTTTTGAATGACAACTGTGTAGTGGGAACAGTGATTATGATGAAAGTATGCGAATCCAAGGGGACATTTTTCAACTGCAAAGGCACATACAATCGGCTTAGATGAGGACGGAAGCTGGCTCTAAACAAAAATCAAAATGTATGACACAACACACAATGGGAATAGAATATTCTTCAAAATACATGTTTTCGAAATCGCACAACAATGAATAATACTTAATTTCCCAGAGAAAATAATTCGAGAGCGCCGATGTTCTACCAGTTTCTGTTTATGCATGAATGTCAGAAGATAGACTTATGCACAAGAAAAAAATTTACACCTCAACTTCGAAACCCGTTTCAGTCGCAATTAATACAAAGAGATATGCTAATTCAACTAACACTGGGACAATAAATATTCGTGAAAGAGTTCACATCGCACCGTCATGTCTAATAAACGTGTATATAAATGGCATGTTCAGTCATTGATACGTACATGATAACATATGATTTTTGAGAGAAGAAAAAACATCATATGTGGAGAGAATGAGGGAGAGAGATCAGGACTCAATGGAATCCTTCACCAATTGCGGCACTTTCGCCTTGTTCTCTTCCGTCGGAGGCTCCGTCGTTATGTGCGGTATCTGATGTTTTACCTAAAAGTACGAATATCAAAGTGCACATGGAGCAAGCAGATTTTGGTGCGCGGTGCTTCGTCAAAATTGAGTAAAAGTCGTGTTCCATTTCTGAGCACGTTTACTCATTTTTTATTGTGGTTTGGCTAACTAGCATGTCTCGTGCTCAAGTTAGAAGAGCCATACGAATCTACGGGTATCGTAAGCACATAGCAAGAAATTCTCTAATGCTTAAGGTGCGTCCAAAGTGCCGATGTGATAGCGCCGTGCCAGCACCCATGGGGAGGAGCCCGCATTGATCGAAACGGTGCTGGCACGGCGGCTCTAAAGCAGCCTAAGAAAGGAGGAAAAAAATCATGCCACATAATTTCTCTTGCACCCAAGCCAGGGTTCGGCACGGGTGGCTTACGGGGCAAGCTGGATAAGGTTTTGGAGTAAAAAGCAAGGGCAGCCCCCTCACCCCACACTTGTCCTTAATGTCAGCTTCATTTTGTATAGAGGACGCAAATTTTCATTCCTGCCTTACCAATCCCATTCCTTCAAAAACCAAAAATCTCCTGTTTCAACAGGTTCGCCAGTTAAGCGCGCGAATTCAAACCTGCCCCGAAATAAACACAAAAACTTGTTTACAGCGAATAGAAAATGAAATAACACCAAAACTGATGTGTAGATGGGCAATAGGGAGTAAGGACTATGTACGAAAAATTATGAAAAAATTATGTGAATTGAAGGCATGGCAAACTTTTTTCGGTGTTAAGTGGCTTTCCAGCGACCTAGACTCACATGTTCAACATTATTCTCTTCTACATCAAAAACCCTACAACTGAGTTTCTGAATCTCCCTAAACCCCCTCTTTCTCGCCTAGTTACGGCCTTCCAAATATTTTGTATGGCGGCGGCAAGCCTGCCCCAAGCGCGCAAGGGTGCGCGCCGGACACAGCACGCCGCCAATTCGAAAAATACGAACATCTTTAGTTCTTTTTCGTCTGCTCAATGTTGTTTTTATATTTTGTTCCATAATTTTTTTTCCATTTTGACCCATTCCTGATCGCGTCAAAGGAAGTCTAGGAGGACCTCGTTTTTGAGAAATTGAAAAAGCCACCTCATACCGAGCCATGACCCAAATGTAACGAGTTGATATGCAACTACAGATAATTTTCTTCAATGTGTGGAATGATTCTAGTTCATGCCCCCTCTACTTAGAGTTACTTTTAGTAAAACAGACTGTGTCAGAACTGACTACCGAACCATCCTGGTCAGCCATTAGCCGAGTCGTTTGTTGATGATTGATGTGACCGTGCCTCATGAACGATGGAGCCGTGTTGGTGAGGCCTCTTCTGAAAATGCAAACTTGTTACAGTATACAACGCAGAAAGGATCTTTAGAGTTACTGCAAAGGTTCCCATCTCACTCAAAGCAGAAAAACTCGCACTAAGCCAGCTTTATCTTCTCTAGAACTCATAAGCAGCACTTCAAGAAAAGCCACCCTCAGCAAAATGTGTCTACTGTCTGAACTAGCCTTCTCAGCTTGCAAAAGATATTTTGCATGAGAAAGTGCATGAAGGAAGGCAAATTATAGGTTCGAATGAAATTAAATGTTCCAAGTGAATTCTTATGGAGTTGGTGAGCTGCTGCTCACATCATTTTACATACAGTGGAGGTAATCTGATAAGTGCGGTTTCATCAATACGCAAAAACAACGATTTTGATAGCGATGAGGCCCGAATTTACAGCTGCAGGATACTACTAGCAATGCTAAGTTGTGCGCAATCAAAATTTTAAGTTATGAAAGGTTCACAAAGTAACCGCTGCAGTATTTCCAGGTAAAATGGAAAGAAGTTGTTTGATGAATTTAAAATGGGGGGTAGCACACAATTTTCTTAACCATACTCAGAAAATAAAAAAGCAATAACATACCCATGGTGATTTCTTCCCATATAGCTGGCATTGCCGTCGCTGCGAACTCCAACTAAGTCTTCGGTCGTTTGTGGTCCAGCATTGTTGAACTCACGTTGGTTTTCTAACTGAAAATTATGCCGTTCACAAATTAACCCGACTCTTGATTTTGATACGAACTTTGATTCGAGATCAAACTGTTAGACTTTTTCTAAACACTGGCTGCTACGACAAAAAAAACCGACATTTGGGCTTTGAGCATTTTTTCATTTCGCCTTGTAGATTTTCTTTAGCACTAGCGCAACTACCTTTCTTTTGTTCGCGTCAAGTCCGCCACAAATAGAATCAAATTGAGCATCAAAAAACAAAAATCCAAAAACCGAATTAAGGAACAGTAGAATTCTTGCATGAAAGAGGGGGTCTCTAGAACACGATGCAGAGTGAAGCCATAATCTCAAAACACTGCCTCTATATGATAAAAAAAAGGTGGTGAGAACTATTAGATACGCGAGGGGTACCAGTTCAACTAATCAATGCCATAATTCAACGGGACCACCCTTTTTCTCATTGAAAATAGAACTGCATGAGGGCTCCCGATCAGTTCGTATGACAAGTATTAAACAAACAAATGCAACGCAGTAAGACCTTATATACTAAATAAATCATCTGCATCACCAAAAAGTTTTTCCGGGTTGAAGAGAGAGCTAGGCACGGTTTTGGGTACTCCACTATTACGCAAATCTATACATCTGCCCACTTTGTCAGCTTAGTTGAGATGATCTACTCTTCCTTTTGCTTTTCCATCAGTAAACGCCTAGTCATATTTTAGAAAGCCATGGTTCAGCGATGTAACTCAATAATTTATCAATGGAGCGCAGCAAGTGATAAGCAAATGGTGCAATTTACTTTCTGAGCCTGGAAAATTGAAGTTGACAAAATTTCATGCGCTTGCGTCGGAACTTCGTTCTCAAATGTTCAGACTACTGTGAATTTTTTTTTAATATTGTCAGATAAATGCAACAAAATATCTCTTAGGCCCGCATACCTCACACGATTTCAGTCGCCACGCGATCTGGCATTTTGCCAGATGTCTTCAAATTCAATACTGGTAGACCCCAAAAGCGCAGCACGTATAACATTTGTAGGTTGATAAAATGACCTATTTTCTCTACATTCAAAAACCCCTTACGATAAGTTATGACCAATTAGAGTATTGCCAAATCGCCTGAGGTATGTTTTCGGCCTTACAATAGTTTTACTGCAGAGCTGCTTTAAAAGGATTGTTACGGTGGAAAATTTGCGCATGGTACTGGGAGTCAAAAGCAGTAACTGATTAGAGAAAACCGCAAAAAACTAAATGGCGTATTCTTGAGGAGAAATGCTTCAAACATGTTGGGAACTTTTGATGTCTCCGTTTGCTCTGAGTAACAAGTACTCATTGCTGAACAGAAAAGCTCTGCCGAAACTACAAGGTTCTTCTTTTTAAAGGAAGTAAATGTAAAAGAAGCTGACAAGGGAGGTCGGATCAGTCGAAGTGGCCTTTTCAAATGGGTCATATACTATTTTGAAGAGCGTTAAACGCTGATTCCGAGTCTTTCTTCGTTATCTGCCGAGCGCCTCTGGACGCCGAGTTATAAATGTTTTTTGGAGCGAAAAATGAACGCAGAATTCAAGTAAAATTGACTATTACGGACTTTTCAGCGCCTAAATAGAGCAACATGTTGTATGAGTGTTTTGGGCAAAAGGTATCCTTTGAAATGGGGTGCTCTGGTAACCAACATTGGACCATTTGAGCAATTCTGACGAATTTTGCCCTAATTACGCATTCAATTTTTTAACCCAAAGAACGCTCATAACTCGGCGTCCAGAGGCGCTCGGCAGATAGCGAAGACAGATTCGGAATCAGCGTCCTAAGCTCTATAAGACAGTATACATTTCAAGATGAAATGCCACTTCGACCATGTATCCTTCCCTTGTGAGATTGCCATCTCCTATTCCGCATGTAGCTTCTATTATTATTCTGATCTATGCATAGATCAGAATAATAATAGAAGCTACATGCGGATAGCGCAAAGGATAGAAATTTTGCCTAGATGTCTGCGGGGTAGATGCCTGGAATTGAAAAACTGGCTCGAAGAAATTATGTAGGTTGCCGCAGTTCTATTTTGATCAATTGCTGCCTAGTTCTTGTTTCGAAGGGTAAAACCAAAGGAAAAGTTCTTTTGTACTTCACAGTTGTGATAGCTCGTACTCCTTTCAACTACACCTCGGTGTTCCTCATGGTTCAGCTGAACCGAATTTGTAGTATAAAGCACAAAGTTCATTCTCCACTATAGCGCATGGAAAGAGTATGAGAGCATAAAACTACTTCTTTTTCAATAAAGCTTTCAACAGTAAAATGACCCCTATAGGATGGGAGAAAGGAGTGGGTGGAGGAGGGAGAAGGGGGGGGGGGGGGTCAACAAGTTTGACTTCAAAACGATTTGTTCAAAACTATCTCCAACATTTGGCTTTGCTGTGTGTTAGTTTTTGGTCATTCCTTAATGCCATGACTGACGCAGAACGCGATACACAAGTATTTTTCACGCTGTTAGCTAACCGAATGTACTTCAATAGCTGTTAATCTTTGGTTCACCATTACTGTCTATTTGGCCGAATTTCGCGGATCTCAAACCTACTATCAGGAAAAAGGACTTACATCCAACGATGAAAATTACTGGTAAAATTCAAAGTAATGATCAATGCACCCATGGTAATCCGCTACTAATAAACTACATCCAGAATGCTTAGCGAAAGCAGTATTTAAGTTTTTTCGGGCTGAGGCTTTGCAAACTTAGAATGAGGATTTTGTTCCTATTCGTTGGCAGAGTTGATGGAAGAAAGATAGTCCTTACCTAATCGCTGGGAAAGCTCAAGGGACGAGGTAGTGATTGACAAAGAAGGTTCGAGTCACAGATACACATTAAGTACATGCAGAAAGAAAAGATCTTGGAAAGATTCTGTTTGCACGGGTCGTATTTAGAATTACACACCTAGGCTGGTCCAGTTTGTTCGCACCCTTTACGAAAAATCATAACTTATTTGCACTTTGAGAAATACTTTTTGAAGTATTTTTGTTTGTAATAAGAAATCAAGCGCTTTACAGCGGTGCTGATATGAATTGGATGAAAATGCGAGAGTTCGAAGGAAAAGAAGAAGATTACCCAATTTATCATTTTTCAAGCAGGGTTTCAAAACTTGCTTGAGGACGCAAATTATGCGCAGCACGCTAGCGCCCTTGCCGTGAGCCAGTATGAAAAAAAACGCGCGGGAGTTAAAAGCAAATAAAGAAAACTACTTAAAACCTAAATTTGCATCTCTCAAGCAAGTTCACCTCAAGGTACAGGCTTGGTGAAACAAGCGGCGAAACAAGCAGCATGGTGTTTCAAGCCATCATTTATAGTCTTTCCTTAAATTCGCATGGCGGAAAGTTTAGAGAGAAAGTCACTTTAAAATTATTGCTAAAAGCGATCATGATGTTTTTGCTACAATTTCTAGACAGTTTTGCTTCTATAGAAAACAGTTAAACAGCTTTTAGGTGGTCATCAATACTGTTTTACCTCAACGGAAAGGATTTTGAAAAAAACAGGTCAAAACGAATCAAAACGTGTCAATTTTTTCCTGACACGTGGAAGGGAGGCAGTCCTCGGAAAATCTATGTTAAATCGTTTTCAGACTGAAAAACCTATTTTATGAATGCCTTTTAGAGAAATGGGTCCGGATAACGGAAAAGTATCCAAAAATAAACAAAAAAGTGTTACCAACCTGATAGTCCCAATTTCGGCGGCGAGGTTGTGCTCGCCTGTTGCGTCGAATACAAAGCATGATTAGGTAGACGAAAAGAAGGAGGTAACCAGTGGCAGTTACCAAAATGAAGCATAGTCGCATATCGGCAAGATAGGTGGCAACATCGTGAAGATCATCGGCCATCCGGATGAACTTGTACGATTCGCTGCAAATTAATCTATTATTCAGACGGAAGATGATGTGTATTTTTTACTCATGTTATAGTGCAGCACTACCGGTGCTCAGACTTTTCTGAAGAAAGTGAAATTATCCTGACTGGTCTTTATTCCCTCCATTACTAAAGGGTCCAAGTTTTCTAACAGGACTTACTAATTCTCCTCTCCTGTACTAACCAAGCCTCTTTTTTACCTGAACATGAATGGCCGAAATGGCTCTGCAGCAAAGAATGAATCGGTCCTGAGCATTTGAGTAAGTGAGATTAATGTGGGATTCAGCGCCTAAGATTACGAAATACTGCAGACTCCGGCTTTCGACTTTTTATTGAATGTTGAACTTAGGTTGCGAAACAAACTCCCAAACTGGTTTTGATTTGACTACAAACTCAGTACATGACTGAAACAAGAGTCCCAGAGAAAGCTTTCAATTCCCATTTCTTTCGAAGGGCACAGTAATCGAAGCTCAAGTGCTACAATTTGGACGTAGAAGAGCGACTCTCATACTGCTATTCTTATAGTACAAGTACATGGTATCGCATGGAACTTGGAGGGAAGGGGGAGGATCGTGTGCTCAAAAACCAGACACAAATTGCTGAGATTTTTTTGCATGTGTCTGGTTTATTTATCAAACGCTTGAATTAATTTTGTTATACTTCAAACCATGTTGAAGGTTTTTTCTCAACGTTGTCACGCGAGATTATGAAGCGCATAAGGTTAAGATATACAAATCTTTTTCACAGTTTTAAACTGCCAATAAAACACAACTGCGATTCTTAAGACTAATTCTGCATTGCAACACTGACTAGTCAGAAAAGAAATTTTATGAATTTTTCGATAAAAATTCGTATACAAAACGTTGTCAAAGCATAGCTACATCAATTTTGCGCAAGAGAACCTGGAAGACTACAGTAACTGCGAGAGCTTAAAGTTTGCGTTTTCGTCCCATAACCTCAAACTTCAAAAACAAAAATGTTTCTAACAAACCAGCAATAAAATATTGTTGGCCATTCTATACCAAGCAGACGATAGAAAACTTATTGCAAGCTTTATCCCCAGAGCACTCATTGTTTGAAAATGCGACAGATGGAACCTCTGCCTACAATTTGTCTTATCGGATTCTCTGCTCAAGACGGACAAAAAAAATTTCGTTACGCTTTTAACGGCGAGGTTCCCAAGATGTTTGCGTCATTCACTACCATAGGCGCTCTAGTTGTTTTCAGTTTATACTACGTTATCAGATCAGAGCCGGAGCGTGGTGGCTATCTGGAGTTCTGGGAGCGGAATTTCCTTTAACTTCATATAGTTTTTGTTGAAGGGGAGATCTTCTAGTAGTGCTTCCAAACAGACTAGCTGAACACCCAAAAAAGTACTAATACATCAAAACGGCTGAATCTTAGATATCAAGCTTTCTCTACTAGAACCGAGAGAAACCAGATTTCAAAGCGCTTCTCGTAGTTAGGCTTAAGGTATCGAAAAACTCATACTAAGAAAAAAGCGAAGGAAATTACGTGAGGAGATAGGAATGAGTGTTACTCTGGGAACACCTGCAACTCTTTCAGCACACGTTTTTTGTTCACATATTTCCATACTTTTCCTTTAGTCCCCGTTGCTGAGCTAGTCACCAAATTCGGTAAGTTACCCACTGCCTATGCGCTATGAAGCAGCCGGTTGTTTATCATCTTGTGCACAAAATTGTGCTTTGAACTTTCCGCGCTGGCGAGATGGCGTTGAAGTGCCAAATTTCCGGGCTGCTAAACTTTGAATTGCTGTCGCAGATATACCTATTTAACATTTTTCCGGCTACGCTTCAACTGTATACGATTTTTCCCTCGCTTTTTTCTAGAAAGACGATATCCAGCTCGTAAAAGCGCACTAGCTGGGCCTCTACCGAATGTCTTTTGAACAGTCGATCTGATTGGACAAGATTCAGGGGACATGGATGGCGATGTGAAATAACAACTCGGGGCATGCTATATTGGTCTTGAGCACTTGGAAAGGAGAACCTTTGTCTGAAAATATAGAAGAACGGCGCACTAAGAGAAAGTGATTTTTCGTTATGAAAAGTAATATCTCCATCAAGCTAGGTACACGCACCAAGAACTACGGCAAAGCTAATGCATAAAGTCATTTTCCTAATGCCGGAGCATTAGCTAATTGGGTTTTTTCTCTTTTTCTATTGTTAGGTAGCTGCCCGCTTATAAGCCATGCAATGCATCCCACGCTTCTGCTACGCCATTCGAGGTGCTCGAAAGAAGCTGCGTGAAATTTGTCAAACGCTAAGTGTGACAGTCCATGAAGTTCTTATTTCTGCATTCATGGAATAGCGATGCAGGAAGGAGCAGATGAGCTAGATAAAACTTGCAAGGAACGCTTTTTCGCCTCTGTTGCTGCTGACTTGCTCACAGAAACTTGCTTCAAAAAATGGTTATTCAAGAGTATTCTGCATTTTCGGCAGAAAAAGTAAGAATAAAAGCCAAGAGCTGATATAATGTCGCAGTTCAAATTTAATGCTATCAAAACTCATTCAGACCATGACTGAAAGCCGAAAATGGTAAACGAGTAGAAGAAGAATACATGTAATGCCTCATAAAAAAAACTTCAATGAGCCAAAGAAAGAGAGTCGTGAGAAGAGTCGAGCACAGTTCAGGATTTTAGAATCGTTAGGTAGAAGTCATACATCAAAGCTAACCTGTATTCTGAAGGTCGATAGTAGTCCATTGAGAAAGTGTCGCCAGGATGAGTGCGGAACGGCTATTTGGACTGCGAAAAGCATTGAGACAGGAATGCATCAGCAAAAATCGTTTCACACACAGAATCGGCTTTTACAAAGGGTCGTCAGAAGTCGGCAGTATTGAAATAGGAAATTAATCTTTATTGTAAACAGCTTATGGGAGCAGCGTTTCGAAAGAACTTGCGGTGAATTCAGTTGCAGCCACATCATGCTGAATTGCTCATCGCAAAGCTATTAGGCAGCTATGCAATTATAAATTTGCCCTGGATTGTGCAAAAAAAATTCTATCCTTAGCTAATCTCAAAGCATTTGTGAGACGAATTGAGTCAGATTTAGTGGAAATTTAATTATCTACTATGATAGACAAACGCTGCCAGAAGTTAATTAGAATATGCCAAACACCAAAGAAAAGAGACATTATTATATGCATCTTGGGCGGAGGATAATAGCTGTTCTTTCATAATGTGGTAAAAGTGCGTGGTTTTGAAGTGAAAGGGTAAGGAATTGGTAGAGAGCAGACTATATATCGATTCCGAATACGAGTGAGGGCGAGTAGCAGAGGGGGAAAACGAGACAGCCAGAGAGAATTGAGAGCCGTGCAAGCAATACATGGCTCTGAAAATTCTGTCCACTAGTCGTCCTCATTATCCAGTTACCAATACCGGCACCTTCGTTCCTCTGTTTTTCGCTGCTTTTCGCGGATTCAGATTTCGTGAAACCGCACGAATCGAAAGCGTTTCGTGTGCATGTTGCTTATGCCCCTAACTTCCGGTGGAACGCTTTGAAATTTGAGAACCGCGCATGCGTGACTTGCAGGCTACAAAGGGTGCGCATTATTGGAGTTTCGATAATTATGAAGTGTTTGAGGCTTCCGAAAGAACGGTTGAAAAAAATCTAATGCTTGGGTCTTTATCTGTAATCGACTCGGTTTCATAACGGAAAGGCAAATGCTAGCAAAGAATCTTGAACACTGCTCTTTCACAAGTAGATTTCTTCTCCCAAGAAAAGTATAGGATTGCAAAACTAATCGCATAAAAAAATGGTAAGAATCCAAGAATTAGAACACGTCCAAAACTCTGATTCTGTATGAGAGAAATTACAACGAGTTCAACGGAGTCAAGCAGACGCTTTGAATGAATCGACTTTTTGATCCAAGTCAAAGCCTTTACCATGTAAATCACCACCTATTATTTTTTTTGTTTCTTTGATGAATGTCTTTCAAGCCACCATAGCACGCAGGTCCAATTTGCATTCAATGCTGCTATAAATTCAAAATTGAATCTTTTAAAGTATGCGACTTTGTTTAGCTTATTCACGCGATCACTGCGGATTTTTTTCATGTATTGTTGATAGAGGTCTGCTATTTCCTGGATACAGGAAGCTATTCATCGAAATTTGCGAGTGTTGAGTGACAAAAAAGTTTAGAAAGTAATCGTTCCGCACTTAAATTACATTTGTGAACTTTCTGCAATTCTCTACTTCAGAACTTCCAAACATTTCGCACTTGGCAAATTGTATGCGCTTCTAAAAACCTACCAATCATTTAAGAAAAAGAACAAATCGCACGGAAAGGTTAATCGGCTATACTAACTTGGTTAATTACTGCAGAAAACTTTGGTTTGAGTGATTTACTTAATCCGAAGGTTTGTCGAGCATCTAAATCACTCTGCACATATTTTCGTTAAGAATTTGGTAAAAATCTGGATTTGATAAAAACATCTGAATAATCATTGAATGCTTTGTGGAGAGTTTCTAGTTTTTTAGACTTATCTAAGTGGGAAATGCCGGAAATGCAATAGTATACCTGCGACTTCATAAAAAAAAACTCTTTAAAAAGTTATAAGAAAGTTATAACCGTTTTGAGATGATAAATGCCCACGGCAAAAAGTCTGATGTAACCCTGTTTCCGAAAGAGTTAGGAGCTCATTTGTGGGTGCGAGATCTTACCAGCTCCTCCTCCCTCCTAATTGTATAATCATCCTAGAGAAAGAGGTCTAAAAAACGAAGAGGATATGCATTGACTAAAATACGAACTTTGTCTGATTTCACTTCAATGAAATGACTGAAGGTTTATCGCAGTAAGAGTTTTTTTTAGAGCTGCATACAGTAATATTCAAAACATTCTGAAGAATCGAATGTGACTATCATGCCAATTATCAACAGAACCAAGCTAAGATATTCAACAGAGATTTTTCTACATCTTGCTTGAATAGACTTTTTGTGAGTTCAGTAAAAGGCTAGTATTTGATTTGACTCTTTTGTCAAGTAAGCATATCTTGGGTACGATCATTACAGTAAGAAATCTCTAAGCAACTGCTCACAAACTTTAACATTAATTCAAACAGTGAAGAATGTAGCTAAAAAAGTTGTTTTTCTTTATATCAAGAGCAATCCAGCCATGAAGAATAGCCGGTGTTGTTGGACGTCGACAACTCATAACAACTGCTTCCGCATTTCATAGCGAACAATGAGCAAATACTAACAAAGACTAAATAAAGAAAGGAAAGTTATGAAAGAGATATTGAAACAACTCTTAGTCGTTCAAATTCCTTCAGCGTCACCTTCGAGAAGAGTTGCAAATATTTGTAGTAGTTTGTTCACAAAAAGTGTGGAAAGTTGCAACGGTGGTTTCAGATTTCAGATACTGATCTAAAAATCGAGAAATAATCTTGTGGAAAATAGACATAGCAGACTGCACTTATGGAAACCTCTTTTCAATGGGCACTGAACGTCAAATAACATCCCACCGGTGTAGTCATAAGCAAAATTCATAGTTGTCTTCTAGAAAATCCTAAGGTCTACTATAATTTTTGTAAATCTTTCTTTTGATGACTCCATTGTTCTACTGCTTCTTCTTAAAGTACATTCCTACTGCACTGTTTCTCCATTAATAAAAAATTTCATTAGCACCGAGGCACTTGTGGACCAGGATCAATCGCATTTTCGAAAAGCCGTTTGCACTTTGTTGAATAATGGTACTTTGCGCTAGTTCAAGAGTTCTATTCGCTTAAAATTTCGTACTTAGTCACTCCATTTTGTTTAGCACAACCAAAATAGGTTTCGAAGGGCGTGAGTGTTCCAGCGAAAGTATAGGACGTTTCTTAGATTGATGCGAGAATTAGATAACAACTAAAGCAAGCCATGTGAGGTTACTCCAGTGTAAGAGGCTTCACTTGGAGAATGCATAAACGCAATAAGATCAGCTTCAGACAATGTGGGAGAATAAATGCTTTCAGAGTGTAATAGAATACCACCAAACATGTTTTTCACTATAAAGCACTAAATATGGGCCACAGCTCTTAAAAGGTCTGGCAATGGCTTTGAACAGCTTCCTCGTAGGTGAACGTAGATTTGGACTAACGCATAGAAACGGGGACAATTATATTCACCAAAAAACTATAGCAATGTTGCTCACTTCAACACACAAAAATTTGTGAACGAGAAGGTATTAATTTACGAAATTTTAAAATAGCTGTTATTGAGTGAGCTAGCTCCTAACGAGGGGGTAAATGTCTAGAGCTCATTCTAGATCACAGTGATGAAGAAGTAATAGCATTTATACACCGGCTTAAGTTTTTCCTGATACGGTACTATCTCACAATACTTTTATGCGTTTCCATATGAGACCGAAATTTTCACCTGAGCACGAGCTGCCTTCATGCGTAATCATCATCAGAAGATTCTAGTGCAAGATAAGATGCATATTTCACTCGATTTCATTTTTACTGCTTATTTATTGGCTTTAAACTTGCATGCACAGTGAGTTCTGTTATTGCGAAAAAAAAGATAATAGGAAGTAGGAATTGACGGAGGGGGGGGGGGAGGGGGGGGGGGAGCGGAGTCATAACGGAGCGAATGTCTGTCTAATCAGAACAGGAAGCAAAGTGTAAGGTCTTAATATGACGCACTTGAAGTGAGTTGTAAAATCTCCACGTTCCCTTGATCTAAACAAAAGTATTCCCATAATAGTTTTTCGGAGCTAGTCCAAATTTCCCAACTGCGATGCTTTGTAGTCACTAAGAGCTTGCTTAGATTATTCGCACTGAACCTGGCAAGTTAGCTGTTTATCTGAAGATAAAATGTCAATTTAGGTATGATTCCAAAACCGCTTCAAAAGCATGAGATGTAGTAAACAAGTAAAAAAATGTCTCAAGGGATCCATAGATTTACAGTACCGCCATAGTAATACTTTATAATTGTTGATTAACCACTTGCCACAGCCTATGTTAATCTCAAGTCCCTTAGGCACTTGCCTCTAAAAAGCGTATCTCTAGACATCTCAGACCTATTTACGTTTGCATTATTTGCGCTACAATTTCGAGCCATCAATTGTTATTCAATCAGGTTTTCAAAGCAAGCTTGAAAGATAAACAATCGTAGATTACTGATGCTCGTATATAATTAGACAGGATGATTTTTCAAAGTGATAACCAAAGTTTAACAGATCTTATTTGGGCAACTGCGATAGTATATATATATTTTGTATATTATAGTATATATATTTTGCACTCCATACTGCAAAATGAATTCTTGATTGGACTTCACTATTCATTCTTGTTTCCAAATACCATAATTAGTTTCTACTACGTAGGAACTAAACTGTAACATGATAGGTCTGAAAACTACAAAGTACTTCAAAGTGAGTGGGAAGCTTGCGCCACATGGGAAAGAAAGAAGTTCTCATGTGTCTTTGATCATTTGCCATTTCCTCATCTCAAAAGTGATCTATATGACAGATGTGCTAATATATTGTTCAATCATTAGTTTTTGATCCCTATATCCATTAATTATCAAATTTAGTGATTTACGAATGAAGAAAGGAGGAAGACATATTTCAAAGGAATAAACTTTTAATACAGTCATATGTCCCGTGTAGGATTAGTTTTAAGCAAAGTCCAAGAATGATCGAGCTTCTATAGGGAATGTAAAAAAAAACCTACCCTTTTACCATATTTCCTTCAGCTTCGGCCAAATTGAGCACGTAGACGCTCATATGTGCTGCCTGTGAGAAGTGCGTAAAACGGAGAATTTCAAATTTGGCGCGCAAAGCGAGAAATATACGATCTAGGACAGAACAAAGGAAGATTCAGCTACAAGTGTGTCTGAGCGTTTGAGTAACGAAATCAAACCATGATAGAACCATAACCATATACCATACCATCCAGTAGAATTCGGTTGCATAGTGGGAGAAGGAAATAACTGCTTATGGAGAAAAACTCGAAAGGAAAAGTCATGGATTTTGCTTTGATCTGTTGGCGAAGCTTTTGGTGATCTCAGAAAAGAAAAATGTCCTAGAGTGGGTGGCAGATTCGTTTTGTGGTAGAATGGAAAAAATGAGGTACATGTGCCAAGAGGGGGTTTCCAAGCAAGTAATCCGATCAAAATCTCAAGAGTCTTGACGCTGGTTGTAGCCAACTAGCACTGCTGCTGGCTAGTAATGAGAGTACAGCAATTTCTACTACATCCTGCAATTCACGAACAACGCGTGGGACCCCTACGATCCGACACCTGCGGAAGTGATTTGCCGCGAATTGTAAAAGCAAAAACTCAAAAGTGCAATGAAAATGCTGGAGATTCGGTCAGAGCCGGTCACAGACCGCGAGATTTTATTGCACAGACATTGAACTCGCTCTCGCACTCGTCGAAGCTCACGCAGGCGGTGATTTTTGGAGTCGGCATAGATTTTGTGGCATTTGTCTTGTCCGGAACTACATACTCTCCCTCTCTGCTGTCGGATGAAAGAAGCCGAACCCAATCCCACCGACATTTTATCCGAAGTGAACAAATGCTGACGTAGTGTTTTCATTACAGCGATCCCCTTGCCCAAGCCGAGAAAAACGTGAAAACGAGTCAATAAAAAACCAGAAGTGGCGTGTGAAAGAAGTTCACTAAACTGCTTGTTATTGATCGTTCGAAAAGTCGTAATTAACGGAAGCAAAACATCAAGCTCAATTTCAGTCGAACCTCCTCGATTAAAAGAAGCACATGTTGACTAGCTTGACAATATTCAATGAACGAACGTTGAAAAGGATGCGAAAACGCTTCAAAGCTGACGTGTGGGCTCATTTCGCTTGATGGCTTATTACAGCATATGACTAGGCCATTTGACTATTCCCACTTGTCAGGGAGAGGAGGAGGCAGCATGGCCGAGGTATATATTGAATGCATTAGTTTGGATATTCCTACTATCGCGGTATAATCTCGGCTGAAGAAATAGAGATTTAGAGGATCGCCAGCTTATGCCGTAATTGAATGCGAATTCTACCGCGCTATTGCAATTTCCGCAGCAAAGGACACTTCATAAGAATAAAGGTGTTTGCAAAAATGAGTCACAAAGCGGTGATTGTAAAGACACAAGGGGACATTTATGACTTGTCTACCAAACACAGAAACAGGTAGCAGAAGGCTCTTAAAAGAGGGTGGCTAGGTATTCAATTACAACACCAAAACATTAACTGATATCAATTACATTTGCAAAAATTGTTTTCTTGGTCAAGAAAATGCATGCGAATAAGCCAAGTTAAGTGCATGTACCTACAAAGAAGTTTGCAAAGGTTTTTGTAATTTTCTTCCCTTCATTTTAGAGGTAATTTCAAAGATCATGAGCATATAAATTTCTTTTGCCACCCTGAAAAGTACAAAGCAGGCGGAAACAAAGACACTTAATTAATGATTTGTTGCCACGAAAACGATAACGAAGAAGCAAGTAATTCAGAAGGAACAGAAGGTTTGTACGGCCAAATGCTCCACGCGAGCCGATCAAGATGACTCAAAGCTGATCAATAGCAAGCACGAACAACAAGCTTGGATGAAGATTGAGCAGATTTCTTCATGACAAGAGAATATGTAAAACTGAGACGGAAAACGTCTCGTTACACTGGGACGTTGCATTCTACCAGGTTTTAATGTAACCCATTAATCAGAACATCTCCGGAGAAACATTCCGCATCTCGAACATCGGATTCGTGCACTGAACAGCGAGCATTTGCGAAAAACTGCTCAATCGACATCTTCATGAGGGTACATAACTGGAGTCATTGCTTTTCCGTTCCATAACCCACAAACAAGCTATGAAATGGAGTTACAAAAACATGGGCAAGGAAGAAGAATTTTAGGAAATCTTAAGCCCTTCGAGCGACTTGGCTAAGTTGGGATTCTGAAGAGTTGTGGGATGCGAATACATGCGGTGAGAATGTTACAATGACGAGCCGGATCTGCTTTGATTGATGTTCCTAATCCCGGCGCCACAAATTGAATTAAGTCACTCTCACGCTCTCAAAATACCCACGAAACGTCCATTTTGTGCAATTTGCAGCTGGGGCTACATTTGGCGCTCGCGAATGCACGTCTTCTCACAGTCCTCACCGCTCTGACATTGAATATTCACAAACTCTCGTTTTACACCGACCTCGTCAAAGCGCTGCTCCCCAGAGACCTGCATATCGCTTCTTCCCAACTCTTCCATCATCCTCTTGAAATTTATTCTTTATTGTTCTCTCCATGGCGTTTTCGAGCCCCTCCCGAAGGATGACTGCGGCTAGGGGAAGCGCACTAAACTGTATGCAAGAATAGTAAAACAGGGCCAGTGAATTTTCTTGCAAGGAAATGAATCATTGCAAAGCAATAATCTGCCGCTGAAAGAAGCCTTCCGGGAATAGCCGGCTCCGATCGAATCTGTTGGCTTTGCTGGAACTGCTACCAGCCTTCTGTAGCTGTGCAAGGACGGGCTGTCATATGCGATAGGCAAGACGTCGCTGAAGTTTTGCTGAAGACATGCGCAGAATTTGAAGGAAAGATGTGTCCAGGGAGCGTTCATGCATAAGGGATTCTGCTCTAAAAAGTAACAGCTCTTCAATTTCCCTCTGGATTTTTATACTGCAGAGAATGAGTCGATGAAGATTTGCACATGAGATACTCGAAAATCCAGTAAATTTCAAGCTACTAACTTCAAAATGCAAGCATGCGTAAAAGGCGCTTTGAACCAAATATTGTGTGCGGCTATGATGAGAGATGAGTACGGCGGAACACAAAGCGAGTGTCATGGGATCATCTCGTAGACACATGCAGTTTGACAACAATAACATGAAGCTGAGGTGAATGCACACACTGAGAGTCTCGCAAGAAAAAAAAATCTCCCACAGATATGCCGCAAAGAGACTTTTCCCCACGAGGATTGAGTCTGATTAGGACATGACAAGTGAAACAACATGTCGTCGACGGCGAATTGCTTAGTTTCGTGCATTTTATATTGCTTTAAGACTAGTACGGCTTCAAGACGAGAAAGCTGAGGCTTTGTGGTTTACCTGGTCAGAATAAGCGCTAGAAGTTGCGATGAGTTTTTTGCTGCGCCGTTTACTTTCGAGTTTTTGATAAGTTGTCCCATAAGTCTTTTCATTTTTGAGTCCTCGCTGTGACAAGTCATACACTTTTGATTCTGAACAGAAATTGAGAAACCATTCGATAAAGCAAAGCAAGCTCTATAAGGTGGTGTTTATCCTTATGCAACAGCTTTGACCCTCCTCAACTTCGAAACTAAAATCTAAAAAATTTCGGATGCCCAAAAAACTGAAATTTTTTTATATCTTTGTTCAAAAAATCCTACGGGTCTCTCACCCGCATATACGCTCCACATCAGACACTCATATGTGCCGTTGCTGTATTTTTTTATTAGCCGGAAATAAAAAAACTAAAATTTTTTATGTTCTCACCAAAGTGATTGCTGCTCTTACACTAACGGTTGTATACTACAAGCGCCTAAATTTACAAGCGTAAATTTCTAGCTCTACAAGCTCTGTTTCCCGAAAAATATCGAAGTTAACCATCCTCACTCGGGTTTTTCACGCTTAATCAACATTTCTCGGGAACCAGAGCTTATAGAAAGCTAAGAATCTACAACTATACTTCTGAAGGCTTGTAGTATACAACTGTTAGTGTAAGGAAAAGCAGGGCATCACTTTGGTGAAAGCATGAAAATTTTCGTTCTCTTGATTTCTAGCTAATAATAAATACAGCAACGGACATATGAGTTCAGATGTTGAGTGCATATGCGTGCCCGAGTAAGAGACCTGGGAACTTTTTTGAACGAAGATATAAAAAAATTTCAGTTTATGGGCATCCCTAACTTTTTAGATCTTGGTTTTGAACTTGAGGTGGGTCATGGCTAGTGCAACAACATAAACGCCATCTTATAGAGCTTGTTTTGCTCTAACGAATGGTTTCCAGATGTCTATTTAGAATAAGAAGTGTGTGATTTTGTACAGCGAAAACTCAAAATGAAAAGACTTATGAGACATCCTAATAGCTATAGGGAACAGTAATAAGGCATAAAGGCAAAGGTTTCGAGTCGTAGACGTTGAAGGCGAGGAGTTTGCCAAGTAGTACGATCCTCGAAGGGAGTGTTATCCAAAAACGAATAAAAGCGAGCCACGAAAACTATTTACGAGAAGTGCGTAAAGGTGGCAATGGCACACGTGCTCCAGCTGGAATGCGAGAGAGGGAAGTTTAAATGAAGTTAGCTATTGGAATTAAGTGTAGATAGAACCGCAGCCTAAAGCCTGCCCCTAGAGAATGCTAGCCGCTGAGCCTGACAAATGGAAATAAAATGGAGGAGACGCACGCAATCGGAGCTGTGCATCCGCTGGTGCACCTACCATATCTGCACAGGACTTGAGTACACATCCAGACAGGACTCACGCCCGTTCATTAGTGCAAATCCACGTGAGAGTGAGAACTGATGGACTGACCTGATGAGCTTTTCCAGACTTCCCATCGCTTGAGAATTGTGCAATAGTGAACGCAACTCTGGCCTTTCGATATTGTGCTCCTCAGGTAAATAGGTGGAAATGGGTGGGAGATCAATCACTTGTGGAGATGAAACCTCGTTTCCCTCTCCCTCGTCTCTGAAATTGGCATGAACTATACTTCAAGTCTCAAAAACTCCTCATAGCAAAGTATAAGCGGTAAAATACAAGTAAGAGGAACCAAAAAACTGATGTTTCTACAGAATCTTTTATTTCAGGAACCAAAAAACTGATGTCTCTACCAAATCTTTTATTTCAGGAACCAAAAAACTGATGTTTCTACCAAATCTTTTATTTCAGGAACCAAAAAACTGATGTTTCTACCAAATCTTTTATTTCATAGCAGCCCAAGAAGTTCATTCAAAATTTGTTAACGAAAATCTAGTTACAAAGTAATTTCCGCGTGGAATGAGATCTACCAAGAGAATAGCAACGACCACGCCCCTGCTAATCTGTTTCTAGCCACACGGACTTTGATGAGTTAGATTGACTTGTTTGACATCTCTTGTCATTTCAAAGCTTTCTGCGATTTCGTATTCAAACATTCTGCAATCACGTAGCATGTACCAGTCAACAAGAAGTTATGTAAAGATGCGAAAATAGTTTTGCAAACATATGGAAAAGATTTGCATGTGATTATCAAATGTAAGAGGTAGAAAATACTATGAGAAGTTGGGCATTAATCAGGTTTACATCACTTTTTGCAAAGAAAGGGATTTTTATAAGACACGATCAAGGCGTGTGCAGGTGTGCAATGGGAGCAAGGTGAGCGATGTGATGAAAGTGTGGAGATTTAGTGAAATTCTGACAGCACATTGCAAGCTGCAAAACTAATGGAGACAAATGAACTGAGAAAAGATTGGAGGAACGTTTACACATTGGACAGCTCTTATAAATCTGAACGCTGCAAGAATGACGGGTCGATATTGGCATAACAATGATTCGCAGAGCAGCTACCAAGAGACCAAAGCGTAGTAGAACATCACACACACACGACAGTTGGTTTTTTTGCATAGTTTCTATTTACCTCAAATGAGATATTGCTATTGACGAACAGATCACCGCGATTACGCGCCCCTGAGTTTACCATGGTCATGCTCCAGTTACGGTCACTGCACCTCGGCTACGCAGCGGTTAAATCCTGTTATGCACGGTACACTCGGGTCCGAATCGGAATTTATCAGTAGAAAGATTAGTGATTTACAGCATAATATTTTGGAATGATTTTTTTCAACTAACTAGTGGCTCATCTTACATGCACTGTTAGCTTAAAACATATGTTTTCAAGATTTTTGGTCTATAGTTCCCCCATCAAGTCCAGTGGAAAAATGATGCGGCTTTCTTTAGCCATCGAAGTAAAAAATTGTTGTTGTGAAATTGCGGCTATAAACAGCTAAGACCAACAATTTGATTTATATTTCTGTATTCGTATCTCTCAGATGCTAAAAGGTCCTATGACCTTTTATTTAACTTGTGGTTAAGGATGATCTACCATGTTCTATGTTCTTTTTGACTAGTTTTGAGATGTGCGATTAGAAATTCTTCCAAAAATTCTTGCTATTTGTAGCGAAATACTGCAATCAGTAAGTATAATACAACCAAATTGATGTACGGATTATATCGGTCACCACCTAGGCACTTTTAAAATTTTTGTTAGAATTTTTGGTGCGAATCGTCCTCAAGCCTACTGAAGAAGACAAAGATAAACATAAAGATTACTACAGCATTATAGCCCGTTCGAAAGTAAAGGCAAGCCTCGGTTCCACTGCACTACAAGTGCATCAATTATTTCTTTATTGCGTAAGTTTGAGTGATTCTATTGCTTCGATGAAATAATGTCACTTGAAAATCACGAAATGGTAGCTCGTTAAATACGAAAAATTAGAGCCATTTCTTCTCACAATTAATGAGTCTTCTCAGACCATTCAGTCTGATTTATGCTGATCTATGTCCTACATTCTCTCAGCTTGCATACCGCGACAGAGGGCGAAGATCAAAATTGATTCTGATTTGACTAGGAACAATGAAAAGCCCGAAAAACACAGTATGTGCACCGTTCCATTTCTAGTACTTATTTTGCTTCCCTTGTTTACAAGCATATGTAAACAGGATTAGCACTTGAGATTACAATGAAAGAGCAAACTCTAAATTTTTTTTTACTTTCTAGCCTTGCGTGAAGAACTGCAGTCGTCTGATTTTATTTTGAAAACGTTGATTTGCACTAGTGTTCGTAGTTTTTTTTCTCTTGAATTCTTCAGAGATTCATTATAACGGGTGACAGCAAAGTTTCAAAATCGCTTAATGTTTATTGCAAATTTTTCAAAAGTGCCGCTACTTTTATCTCTTTTTATACAACCGTAGCAGTTCATGTCCATAGAAAAGCTGTTAAGTAAAAGCATTTTACAATGAAGTTTTACATATAGTTGTTTTAGAACCAATTTTAATGATATAAACGGCAAAAAAAGAATAAGCCTCTCCACTTGGATATTACAAATCGAAAGACAAAATTTCGAGGAAGAAAGTATCGAGAAAGAGCTCGCTTTCACTCAACTAGAGCTTGGTTGCAAAATAAGCCATTTGCCTTGTTTAATTGCTAAGATAAAAAAAGATCTCTGCAAACTTTTGCTTTATTAGGGGAGCGAAATGCCAAAAATACCATTTGTTTAAGTTTGAGGATAGGCTTTATAAACATGCCTGCGCTCTCTGCCACACTTTTTGCTCCTGTTTTTTGACTTCTTAAATAGAATTATTACAGTTGTTTTCCGTTTTTGTTGGAGCATATATCGTCCGACAAATAACAAGAATTATCGTGAAGAGATATTTGCTAAAAACTATAAAGAGCACGAAAGAAGTCCTTCAGGAAAAATAGAAAAATTGGTTTTGAAGTACCACGAGCTATTACAGAAAGTGGCAAGTGAACCTGAAACGCACAAATCAAACGGAGCACATGGCGCGACTTCCCCGCATTAGTTCCCGATGATCTATCATTTTGATTTGTGACTGAGTTCTAATGCCTCTTTGAGCATTCCCAGTGCATGGGCGGCTAAGATTCATGCTTTCGTAAAGGGATGAACCCAGCCCCTAATTAAAAACATCCCTCTGCCTTGTCCTGCAAAACCGCTGCTAAAGAGAAGAGAGATGAAGTAATAGGGCAGTAGCTTTTTTTGAGCACACCTCAAAGACAATACCTCCAGATCTGCACCATCGTCATGCCAAGATATTCTAGTATCAAGTTGGTCCATAAGTCCTGCACCAAAAAGTTGGAAAATTGTAGTATCCCTAGCTTGCACGAATTCGAATCAACTTTTTATTCTTTGATCTTTGCTTCTCAGAGTATTTCATTTTTTTGCAGAAAGAATTAAACATTTCAAGTCTTTCGCTCAAATCTCATTTTGTTCTAGTTGAAAACTCTAATCTGTACCGTAAAACAGAGCATCTGCTATAGGTTTCGAAAATATGTGTATCCTAACTTGGAAAGTCGTTTTTACCGTAATCAAAACAAATTTTTCGATTGGTGCGAGACACATGAGCCAACCTAATAAGAATGTGGGCATCGCCATTCTTTGAGCTTTTTTCGCATAAAGAATATATAAAGCTGCAACTATTTGAATGACAGTATCCGAAACAACATGTAGCGGAATTTTCAAGCTTGAGAAATGTCTTAACCGATAAGCAAGCCGGTTATAATCAAAGATTGATTAGCCTATATTCCTCGGTTTCCAATGAATTTAACTCTTCTTATCGGGGTGTTAAGTATGTGAACGCACTATGATATCTCAGAAGTGAAGCATACTGCGTTGATAGCTGAGCTGTAAATTCCTTGAGTTCATTTTTCTCTCCAAAGCAAGAGAAAACTTGTTCACTTCCAACATGAACTGAGACGACGTGAGATAATAAAAAGATAAATGATTTATCTGCAACTCAGAACTTTTCTCCATCGTTTAGAGGCTCTTTAACATATTGGCCAGTAATGGAAAAGTGAAATATCAGAATTTCCTCCCTACCGATTTTATATATACCCTTTAATTCAAGAAAACATATCAGCCGTTCAGCATATACGAATCTACATAAGCTACGAATGCGAGTAGTGAAAACTTTGCTGGGTACTTATGAACTGGTAGCTTTTTGATTTTCTTGTTCGAAAGGGCAAAACTCCGAGTCTTTCTTACTACGCAGTCTCAGTTTTTGCTTTATTGCACTCCAGCAAGACAGACAAATCTGTTTTCAAAAATCCAAGAACAGCTTAGGAGTAAAAGCTGTTTTGACAAGTACAACAAAGCTTGACCTACAAGATTTATTTGAGATTAGCATTTGTTATAAGAACACTCGACGCTAGGATTATTGCCGGAGTTCGGTATATAGGAAGGGAGAGGGTGAAGAAAATACGAAATTTATGTGATGTAGATGAGTTACTCTGCGTTGATACCACTGCTTAAAGCAGTGGTATCAACGCAGAGTACTGGAAAATTCCAAGTATGAACCAAAATAAGTTGGCTGGGTATTTTGATTTGTTATTGTGGAAGACTCAAGCTGCTATTGACCAATCAATATAATCGACTGAAGCACCTGCTGCCTAAAAACACTCCAGCGAGGAAGAGGCAATATGAGGACAACCTGGACGAGTGCAGCCCAAGCGGTCTTAACATCCCTTGACGTTCCTTCAGGTTGTCATGTGTAGGTGAATAAAAGGTAAGGCGATGTGAAAGAAGCTGCCAACCTCCCAAGCCAACGAACGAGTGGAAACCTTGAAACGGGAAGAAGAGAAAGCAGAAGGAAGGGTTTTCTCTAGATTTCTGCTTGGTTTCCCAAGATATTATCCAATGGATGGATTAAGGAGAAGAAACAGCACACATCAGCCGTGCAATAAGAGTTCATCACTCATATTCTACAGCGTTACGGCGTACCGTGCTGGATATACGTCATTAAATCATGCATATAAAACGTGTATGCACACACTATGCTCAATTTCAGAGTCGTTTTACTTCGAAGACAATAATATTTATGAGCTGCCAATGAAAAGAAAGGATTTACAGCCTCCATCTGCATAAAAACGTCCGCCCTCCTATTGGTAAGCGTGTCTGTATGCGCTGATTTAGGTCTGATTTAAATCCCGTCTGAAACAATGGGTCATGCTACAGTGCTAACACCCTCTCTGCTGCACAGAAGAGCTGCCTCACTTCATGATCATAGATCAGCATAATCATTTATAAAGCTCGATAGATCTTGTGAAGCCAGGATCTTGTTAAAAGCAGCATTATGTGAGAATAGGCGTTTTTTTAATTATTATTATTATAGAAATAAGTTCAGGTTAAAGATAAAATAGTACCAGTCAAAACCATGGACACACCATAAATTAATAGTTTTTTTACATTATTTTATTACTTTAATACTAAAGTCATTCAACCAACTATTGTATGAAGATTTAATCAAGATTTAATAAATAAAAATAGTTGCTAGGTGACACCTTTGCACATTTTCTTATCTTCTTAGTCCAATCATGTTAATCTAAGCTAAAGGCTAAAGCTGTTTCCATGTGGGTCAGCCAGACGTGACTCTTCCTTTAGCAGTTTTCTCCAGTTCCCAAGAGTCTTTTGAAAAAAGATGAAGAGCTTTCAGACCTCAAATAATGAAAAAAAAAAAAAAAGTTCATATTCATAAAGTTTCAGAGAGTTCAGAAATCAATATTTGGTGGAATAACCCTGGTTTTTAATCACAGTTTTCTTGCATCTTGGCATCATGTTCTCCTCCACCAGTTTTACACACTGCTTTTGGATAACTTTATGCTGCTTTACTCCTGGTGCAAAAATGCAAGCAGTATCAGTTTGGTTTAATGGCTTGTGATCCTCTTGATTATATTCCAGAGGTTTTCTATTTGGTTAAATCAAAGAAAAGCATCATTTTTCAAGCATGATCCACCTTTTAGGGTCATGCCACAGCATCTTAAGTCTTATTTTTTTTTCCTCAGGATCATTGTCCTGCTGCATAACCCAAGTGCGCTTCAGCTTGAGGTCACAGACAGACAGCAGAATTCATGGTTCCATTTGCTACAAAATAACGTCTTCTAACGGGGCCCTGTAGTTCTGGATGAATAATAAAGATCTTAATTTATATTTAACTGCATTTTGTGTTTACTAACTGTGTTACAATATTTGTTTGGTGATCCGAAAATTAAAAATATGACAAACAGGCAAAAAATGACCCCAATCCAAATCCAGATCCAGATAGAGATGTTTAGAGTGCTAAACAGATCCAGAAACAGATATATTTGATAGCATTACTTTACACCCCTAGCAGTTCTACGGCGTTGCTCCAGGGGTCTTGCATCATGTTAGAGTTCTCTGCTCTTTTATTGTAGCCCTGAAGCGTAGCATGGACTGCTCAACTGAGAACATAAAACAATCCAGAGATAAAGTGAATGTACAGGTCTGTACAAACTTTTGAGCATGCTTCACATGTTTTGTGTGTTTTTTTGTGTTTTTGTTTGATTTTATAAAGAAGTAAAGTCTCTGTAGATAACAGAGCTATAGAAATTCTAATGCACGGCTGTAATATTGTAATATTACATACTGTAATATTTAGCTCAAAGGCCTGATAATATAATCAAGAGGAAGATGGATGATCACAAGCCATCAAACCACCAAACTGAACTGCTTAAATTTTTGCACCAGGAGTAAAGCAGCATAAAGTTATCCAAAAGCAGTGTGTAAGACTGGTGGAGGAGAACATGATGCCAAGATGCATTAAAAAAAAACTGTGATTAAAAACCACCAGGGTTATTCCACCAAATATTGATTTCTGAACTCTTAAAACTTTATGAATATGAAATTATTTTCTTTGCATTATTTAAGGTCTAAAAGCTCTGCACCTAAGTGCTGTAATATTTTTATTTGGAATTTGGGAGAAATGTTGTCTGTAGTTTATAGAATAAAACAACAATGTTAATTTTACTCAAACATAAACCTATAAATAGCAAAATCAGAGAAACTGATTCAGAAACTGTATACGAATAAGTTATACTGTATACAAAACCAGAGGTGTCGAGTAATTAAGTACAAATACTTCTTTTTCTTTTTCAGACAGCTTTTTACTTCTACTCATATAGCCTAGTATGGAGATGATCTGTGCCAAAATGCATTGATTTTCATATATAGGCATATATGCAGCCGAAACATGTAACCTAGTGCATCCAAATGATATTTTTTAACATTAACATTTCATTATATAACATTATAGTCATTATGGCTTTTAGAAAAATGTGTTTTGGGGAGGGGGTCCTCTTACTTTTTACTTTGAGTAGTTTTAAAACCAGTACTTTTAAATTTTTATATTTACTTCATTACCTGAGTTAGGCTGTTTATAATTTATTTATATACACTGCCTGGCCAAAACAAAAGGTCACACACACTAATATTTGGTTGGACCTCCTTATCTTTCATTGCTGCACACATTTACTGTCTGTGGTAATGTTTCAATAAGCTTCTGCAATGTCACAAGATTATTTCAATCCAGTGTTGCTGGATTCATTTTTCACCAAGATCTTGCAGCAGCATTGATGATGGTAGAGTCTGACCACTGCACAAAGCAGCTCTTCTCCATCCAGCACATCCCAAAGATTCTCAATGAGGTTAAGATCTGGACTCTGTGGTGAACTCTCTCTCAATCCATGTGTTTAAATGATAAATGATGATCTCATGCTCCCTGAACCTCCATGCTCTCTTTCACAATTCCAGCCCCATGAATCCTGACATTGTCATCTTGGAATATGAAGAAAAAATCCATTGATTCAGGAATAACCTGGTCTATAATATTCAGTATATTCAGGTAGTCAGATGACCTCATTCTTACAGCACATACTGTTGCAAACCTATGTCTTGATACAACCTTGTTTGATACAGGTGTACAGTGTTGTAGAATTACCTCTTTCTCTCTCTCTCTCTCTCTCTCTCCCCATCACTGCTCTTTGTCTAGGAGATGAATGTGGTGAATATGAGGCCGGTGTGGTGTGATGGCGATGGCTGGCTGCTGGGGCTCGTGCTGAAAGAGTTACAGCGTAACACAAAAGCACAGAGAGCCTTGACAGCGCCCCAGTACTCTGCGTTGATACCACTGCTT